>WBMV01005960.1:390677-401984 GCA_013396655.1 Campylorhamphus procurvoides | reverse complement strand
GCGCTGCCCATGCCGGACCCGAGCGGAACAAAACATACACCCGCACGCACACGCACTCGCTCTCACACACACACGCACTCGCACACGCACACACGCGCGGCGCTGCCGACAGCGGGGCGGCCGCACACGGCTCCTGNAAAAAAAAAAAAAAGGAAAGTCTTTCTCCTTCCTCCCCGCCTTTGCCCCCCCGCAACCCGCCTCTCTCTGGCAGTCTCCAGTCTATTTAGTGCAAGTTTCACGTCACCCAAATGCCTTTCCCTACTGATGGTCAGGGAAATCACCAGCGAGCAACGCACCCGGTCACTCAACTTCTGCCTNAACCAAAAAAAAAAACCAACCCAAGCACCAAACCACCCCCCTTCGCGCCGCTGCTCCCCGGAGCCGGCGAGGCGAGCGAGTTTGGAGAGGCACTTTCCAAAAAAAAAAAATAAAAAGAAAAAGGAGGAAAAAAAAACCCAGGCGGCAGNAAAAAAAAAAAAAAAGGCACAACATGGCGTCCTTTACTTATTCCCACATAACAAGAAAGGAGATGTCTTAGATGAATGCAAGGAAAAAAAAAAAGTCAGCCCCGAATCCCCGATCCTGCACATTTTCCGCGCAGCCAATGGTGGTGAGCATTAGCCAGGCTAATGTATTAATTTTGCAGAAGTGTGCCACATCGCATGCAGGAGCAGGAATGCAAACTATAGCCTAGAGTGGTTTGAAGTCTACCCCAAACCGAGCCTTCCACTCTCACTGGCGCCAGANCAGGGAGGGAGGGAGGGAGGCAGGAGGGAGCGCGGGCAGCGGCGGATGCGCTGCCATGCGATGAGATGCGAGGCGAGGCGATGCGCGACGCGGCGCGCACGGCGCGCTCCGGCCCCGCACGGGCGGGATGCGGGAGCAGCCGCCGTCCTTACCTTGAGCACAGGAGAGAGCTGCGAGCCCCCTCTGGCTTGGGGCTCTGCCGGGGCTCTCTGTGTGGACGGGCGCAGCTTTTTGCTTTTATTACTATCTTTGCTCCGCAGATCCTGCTGTGATTATTATTCTCTCTCTCTCTCTTTTTTAAGGCTTCTCTGTCTCCTCTCTCTCCCCCCTGTTTTTGCTGCCTTTTTTTCTATTTATTTTGTGCGTGTGTGTGGATGTGTGTGTGTGTGTGAGGGGGAAAAAAAAAGCCTTTAAATGAAACTGCTGAGGCTGTTATGAGAAGAAAGGCAATAATCCCGTCTCTAAATAACAGAGGGAAGGGAGAAGAGGAGGAAAAAAAGCGAATTCTTGCTCAGGGCTTTGCAAACGCCTGCAGGGCAGAGGATTAGGCTACAATTAGCTCAGCCCTTTGCTCTCGCCCTAGCTAATTTTGCGATGAAAATTGGATATTTTTCCCTCCTTTTGGTGAAGGTCTGCAGATTTATTCCCCCCCACCCCCCAGAATAAAATAAAATAGAGCCCTTGCAAAGGCAATCGGGCTGTGAAGGCGGCCGGGTCCCCAGCCCGCGCCCCCGGCGCCGCCGCCCGCAGAGCCCCCCGCACGGCCCTGCCCCGCCGGGATAACGGGCCGGGGCTGCGAGGAGCGGGCCACGGGCACGTCCTTCCACAGACTTACTGAAAAGAAGAAGGAGGAAAAGAGTCGGGGGTGGGGGGAGAGCAAGGGGGGAAAAAAGCTGATTTTAATCATTGTCATTTGGTCTGATGTAATATTTCCCCAGGCATTTTCAACTAGGCATAAATTTTCAGCTCCCAAATAAGTAACACAGGGCACGTTTCTCACATCTCTTGACTCCTCTGTTACAATTAGGGTAGCACCCACTCTGCACTTGTTGATAAACTAGATCAAGTTCAAAAATAAATAATAAAGCAATGGCCCCGGCGCCCCCTTCCCCCGCAGCCCCCAGCGCCGCCGAGGTGCGGCCGGGGGGCCTCGGGGGCGCGCAGGGGGGGGCTGCAATTATTCCCATCCATCCATCCTGCCTGCCTCCCCCTCCCTTTCACCCTTTGCTAATGTCTCGCATTGTAAACGCCAAATTTCCTGTAGGCCATTAAAACCAAATGACGTCTATCGACATGCATTGTGCTATTGCGGAGCGCCCTGGCAGCCCGCCCCCGGCCAAAAGCGCCATTTCAATTAGGGCGCTCGGCGCGATGGCGCTCCCTCCGCGGGCGGCTCCGCGGGCGCGCACCCGGGCGGGGNGGGAACGGGCGCGCTCCCGCTGCCCCCGCGCGCGCGCTCCCGCTGCCCCCCCGCGCTCGCCCCCGCGGCCGACCCGGCCCCAAACCGCGCAGGGGTCGATGGCGGGCAGGACCCCCGAAAAACCGAGGTGGTTTGGGTTTTTTGTTTTTAAAGTTCCTGTCCGCGCCAGGAATAAACAGAAACTTTTCTCCTTAGGGGAGCTTTTTTCTTTTTTTTTTTCCCATTTTTTTAATTTTTTTTTTCTATATTACAAACTACANCCCCAGCGCCGCCGAGGTGCGGCCGGGGGGCCTCGGGGGCGCGCAGGGGGGGGCTGCAATTATTCCCATCCATCCATCCTGCCTGCCTCCCCCTCCCTTTCACCCTTTGCTAATGTCTCGCATTGTAAACGCCAAATTTCCTGTAGGCCATTAAAACCAAATGACGTCTATCGACATGCATTGTGCTATTGCGGAGCCCCCTGGCAGCCCGCCCCCGGCCAAAAGCGCCATTTCAATTAGGGCGCTCGGCGCGATGGCGCTCCCTCCGCGGGCGGCTCCGCGGGCGCGCACCCGGGCGGGGGGGGGCGGCAGGGAACCCCCGCCGTGGGAGAGGGGGAGGGGAAAAATCATTAAAAAATAAATAAAATGAAAAAGGCGAAGCCCCTCCCTCCTCAACTTTGAGCCGCGGGCAGCGGCGCGTCCCCCGCGGGCGATGCGCGCTGCGGTCCCGCTCCGCTCCGCTCCGCTCCNTTTAATTTTTTTTTTCTAGAGTACAAACTACAGGAGAAGAGGGAAATTTTCTCATTAAAGTTACATCCCTGCAGTTAGTTCAATTACTTGATATATGCAGAAGATGTTGTAAATTTAAAGATTTAAATAGCTTACAAAGATGCCGGAGGCTCCATCAGTTAATTTCCTTAATTTATGGATTTTTAGCTGAGCTTCTGAAATGAAAAGGAGAATGAGAACTAGGTCAGCAGAGAGATTTGCATCCAGAACAGACTAAAATTTGTTTTCCTTGACCATCCCATCAGGCCAGGTGTGATCCTTGGTGGGGGTCACTGTCCCACCTCTGACCTCCAGGCTGGGACTCGGTGTTTGCCCATGTGAGCACGGGCAAAGGGGGGATTTTATCCTAAACCTTTGAACACAAGAGTGTCCCCAGCCAGCTGCCTCACCTGATGGTTGGACGAGGCTGTAGCCTCAGACTCTCATTTCCTCACCACTCTGGTCAACAAGTGGATACGAGGAGGACAAGCTCCACTGAGACTCGCTGACCTGTCGTGCAGCCCCAGTTCCACTCAGCTCTTCCGTAGAGGTGCAGGCGGACTATTTGGGATGACTCGGCATCATAATTTTTACTTCCTCTGTGAATTGCTGGCTGCTAAATGAAAAATAAATATAAGAATCTCGAACAGCAATCAGAATGTGTAAAAATAGGATGCTACTGCACTGAGGCACAGTGAAGAGGAAGGAGAAGACCTAAAAATACTGCACTTGAATGAAAAGTAGGAGTTGTGATCTGACTCATCCCAACACATCTGTGACAGGTACTGCTTAATTGTGTTGCATGGAAATGGGATGCACGGATAACAAAGACTGGGTTTGTTTGTTTGCTTGTAGATCAAAGCAAAGACACGGATGCACTTGGGATGAAAAAGCATGCGCGTGGTCCGTAACTTCTGCGGGATTGTTTTTACTTATCTGAGAGAAGGACAATGTTCTTGAGAGCTTTGAGTTTTTCCTTGCCTGTATTAATGTTGAGGGTAATAAAGGTATGCGTTGCAGCTCTGTAAGCATTTCTTTCTTCTCACTCAAGAGTGTGAGTGCCTTTCTGTTGTTGTGTTCCAATATGTATGAATATATACATATGAATTAATACTTAAAAGATTGATATAAACTAAACAGTTTTAGGAAGCAACATTGCGGTATGATTAGTATTGGTGTTCATGATTTAACATTTCTTTTCCCACTAGATGAAGTTTCTAAGATTTGTAAGGTACGTGTCAAGGACGGGTATATAAATGGATTTTTATTTATTCACAACTCCAAGACTAATTGCTTCTCTTTGCCTGAAGGCCAAGAGATTGGTTTTAATATGACACTTCAAAAGTATTCATAGAACTACAGAGATACTAAGTGTCATTGTTTAAGAGAGAAATCTCGCTCTGCTACTTGTGACCCTGAAAATAAAATCTTCCAGTGTATTTTGAATCCTAATGTTGTTTTTCAGAGTTTCACTTACAGCACAACTATTAAGAAGTGTACAAAGAAAAATATTAAATGGCACATAGTGAACTAAAAAGAAGAAATACTGCTAGAACTGAATATAACTTATTTTCTCTACAACTCTATTATCCTCCCTGTAGAGCAATACAAAATTTGTAACAGAAGATTCCTGAGCTCAGTAGCACGATATTATAATTAGAAATGATAAGTTGTAACTTATCAGAGGTCTTTAAGAGTCCTTGGCCAGATGCCCAGCATGTGTTTATTATGATATTAAATACTTTAAAATAAATACTTTGGATTTTTTTCTTACCAACAGTTTGTATTCTGTGCAGGTGCTTTAAAATGGAATTGGATAGAACCTTTCTGCAATCTGTTTTTATATCTAATTATTCTATAGTTTACTTTCAATTTTTTCAATAAATGGGTAAAATATTTATTGACACACTTCAGGCAGTGTGAAAGAGAAGCCCATAAAAACACCCATCTCATTTTTCTCCATTTTTTTTGTTTGTTTTCGAAAAATAACTAACTGTATGTATTTTACAGGACAGAATTTTACCAGATTGTGAAAATATGCTGATTTGAAGAAATATAAATTTCCCATCAAACAGATGATCCAAATATACTTTGAAATGTGTGAAAGAAAGTAACATGAATTGAAAACTAATGTCGACCTCTTCTGTACCGTGCTGCCTGAATTAGAGTAACACCCTCTTCCAGATGGTGTTGTTCTTGAGGGCCCACTATGACTTTGGGGTAAGAGACTCCATCCTGTCCTAGTCCTTCCTCTTTTCCTTATGTTATCTCTCTTATCTTGAGGTTTAAATCTGACTGCAGGACTCCTTATGTCACATATCTTAACCTGAGGCTTCCTGGTGATGATACTGACGTTCCCATTGACTGCAGAAAGTGCAGGAAGAAAACCACGGACTGCCTGAATCTCTCTAAAACACAGCATGCTCTACTAGGCATTTCAAGGTAAAGCAGTAAGTAAGAGAGAAAATGGGTAATTTCATTACATGTTTAAAGCAGATAAATGAGAATTAAGGGGGTTGTTCCTTTAAAATGAAGGAATCAATGTCTATATGTGGGTTAATACGCTTTCCAGTCACAGTGAAGACACAGCTGTAGTCTAGATGGACTTTTATCTTGGGAGAGAAGATTTGAGTAAGAAATCTGGGCTTCAAAAGTAGCTGTAGGACTCTGGTGCACCTTCAGTCAGCAAAGCCCATGTGACTCTGTTTCCTTCAGTGAGTTCTCACAGGTGGGACTGGGTTTAGCCCTGTCTCCAAGGCACTGGGGAGAAAGAGCTGTGAGAAACCTCAAAATATTAAGCATCTTGAAATCCCAACACTTGCAACGGTCAGCTGACGTATAAGGAATAATAAAAGGAAGAATTATGGACTTTCTCCCATTTGAAGCCATTTTTCAAGCCAGTTGAAGTGCCAATCATTCTGGAACAGGAACTTGACCCAGGGTTTGCTAATTAAGTCAAATAATTGTTTGTCATTTGTAGGCAGATGAGGGGTTTCCTGAGAGCAGAAAGCGTGACCGTGCAAAGTACAAAATCTGATCATTAGGAAATCACCAAGTCTTGTCAGTCTTTTCCCTTGAATGCTCTTCCATTCTTTTCCAGAAACAGCCTGCTGCTGAGGAAGTTTACAAACCATTACTTTATTGACTAAATTCAGATGGACTGTTTTTTAAACTATCCATTATCCAGTGCCTAACCCGTGACAACAATGTGATACAAAGAAATAATCTATCCTGGAATGCCAAGATGAAATAGCTTGTCAGGAAATACAGTATAGGAAAGGTTTGCTTGTCTCTTCTGCTTCCAACTGTTACAAGCCAAAAATAGCTTCCAAAATGAAATTTACTTAATCAAGACGTCCCACATTAGTGTTCAGCGTGGTGTTTCTCAGTTTTATACATTTTGTTGAGTGTTCTCCCTCCTCTTCTTAAGCAGGTGGTAAAACCGAGGAGCATTTTTTTAACCCATTTAAGTAACGTGCTTGGCATTAGTTTTTAGCTACTTATTAAATAAAGCTTCTCCATATTATATCTGTCACAGAGGGGAAAAAACATTTTTACGGCTGCGTTTAATCCATTCATTGGTTTATTAGAGACACAATGTACTCTGAAGAATGTCACAAATCCACATGGTGTCCCTGAGCACTTGATTTTTGCATATGGATCGCTGACTTAGCTGAACGATGTATAAAATCCTGTGTAGCCAGGCAGCTCCCAACTGAATACACTTCTGAGGGAGGTTATATGCATTGCTTCTGCCAGCAAAGGTCTGGAATATGTTAAACTGCAAAAAAATCACTTAACAGAATACAGAGAATGAAAAGAAGAACCATAATGGCCCTTTTGTACCAAATCATTTGCAGTTTTTAGGATCTTTAGGCACAGGCACCTCTAGAATCATAGCTCCTTATTTATGTAGCAGCATTTCAGCATGGTTTTTCTTTGGCAAATACCAGACGGAGGGGTTTGGATCGTGCATGGCAGGGAGAGCCTGAGAGAACAGCAGCTTGCTGAAGCATCACGGCAATGACATGAAAATGGAAGAAGAAGGAGAAAATTCTTCCAGAACCTGAATTTAACGGCACACAAAGATGCAATTAAGCACACTTTCATGTTGCAAAAGTATCCAAGTAATAGAAACAAGTAACACGATTGGAAGGAGGAAACTAAAAAATCAATTGGAGGGTGTGATGTCCATCTCTTGGATCAAATGACTGATGAAGTGGAATTTGGGGGACTGCAATGAACTTGCAGAGTGACACACACTGCAGAGCAAAACCCCTTCCTGCTGCCAGGATGGAAAGGGAGCAGTGTCAGTGCTTGGTCCAGGATTTCTGCATGGGAACCCCCGCCGTGGTTATCCCTGCCCACCTGTGACGCAGGTGGTGGGAAGGTGCTCCCACCACGGGGGGATTCGTGGCAGCGCTGCCCTTGCCGTGCTGCTGCAGGAGAGCCGAGCCCTGCCTCGCTGCCATTGTCTCAGCACAAAGGAGAGGAGAGCTCTGAACCTGGCCAGCTGAGCGAGAGCCCATCCAGAGCCGCTCTGCCAGAGACCCTTGGAAAGGAGGCAGTATGTCAGACATATGGTTGGAACATGCTGTGCTCCAGCCATCCTCGGCTAGCGTATGGTCTCCCGAGTCCCACTGCCAGCTGGGCTCTAATTTACACTGGGCCTGAGAATCAGGGACCTTAGCAGCCTCCCTGATGGTCTCTCCTCCTTCGCTTCACTGATTTCAGATACGCAGCTATTCGCAGCTTTTCGCTTTCCCTGCCTGGCACCCTTTCAGGCAGGCACAGAGGGACAGACTTCTTTACTTTAACAGTGTATTTGGGTGGAAAAGCAGAGACCAGTATTCTGTGAGAGTAAAATTTCAGCGTCCTGACTCTGTGAAATTTTTTGTGTCCGTGGTATCACAGCAGATGTCGTGCAAGTATGTAAAGTTATTAAAACCAGCATCCTCAAACCTTTTGATACAGAAATGTCATTGTCAAGCAGTAGAAATTATACTCACTTATTCTAACCTGTGCATTTCCCATGGATTTGCATCTTGACTTTTTAAGTGTTGTATTATTCCACATTTCTGTCATGCATTTCTTCTTAGATAAAGAACAACAGAATGTTTGTTGGAATAATTTCCTTAAATAAGAGGCATATTTCTCATCATGAAGTGCATATTAAATGATGCAAAAAGGAGAGAATAATCCAAGTCTTTGTCAAACCCTTGTTTAACCTTCAGTTCAAGTGTTCTGTTACAATGCCGCAGGTTTTCCCATCTTGTAGTCAGTCTTCAGTTTGAACAGTTATTAAAGGAACTAAAATTTGTATTTTCATATCCAGCTTTTAGTTTGCAGTCAGCCTTTGAGATGTGGAACCTGTAGAAGAAACCTGTAAACAGATTAATTCAATACAATTTGAAATAAAAATTATTTGATGCTACCAGGTCCAACACGGTAGCCTTTTTATAATGGTTTGTAGCAGCAATTACATGGATATGTTTTGTTAATTTTAGGAACGTTATACTGATTCCGCTTTATGCAAAGGACCGTTGTGCACATTTAATGTTTTTGTGAATGTTATTCAGTTAAGCTTTCTGTTGTCAAGGCATCCTCTTGGGAAAAAAGTGCAGGTAAATTTTCAGATGTGAAATACCTTTGGTGAATAAAGGTATTCAAAAAGTCCTTGCATCAAACAGTTTCACAGTAATGCCTCATTTCTGAATACACTGTGTTTTCTGGAACAGAGGAGATCGGCCTTGGCTGCTCATCTGTTTGCTCACAAGTGTCTCTCCTTGCCAAACCTCATCTTGGAGTTAGTTTTCTAGACCACCTCCTGTTCCTCACTAGGTATTCCTGAGTTATGACATAACAAAGGAACCTACTGGCTTTCCTCTGGGGAACTGATGATTTGATAGAAAAAGGGTTGATGGACTGAAAAGGTGGAAAGGATCTTCAGTCAACAGGACCATAAAGGTGTCCAAGGACAGGTAATCTCATCTACATTGCCACGACCGTCCAGTTTCCTCCTCTTGCTGCTTTGCTGTTCAATTCTTGCATCTTATTTCAGATGATACTGGGAATTTTTGGAGCAGTGATGGTTTTGTGTGGTCCAACACACTGGAGCCCATTTCTCACCTGGACATGAGTGCTCACCACAAGATTGCTCACAGTCATGTCATCAGCTCTGATCAAATGATAAGGGATGTGAATAAGAATTACTCCTGGGTCTGTGCAGGATCCCAGATTGCTTCTCATTTGCTGCTTTTCAGAGTTTCCCTCTTCAGTCACAGGCCTGAAATTCAAATGCAGACTCTTCCCCCTGTGGGCCAGGTATTTACTTGGTTTTCATGAGCATCTACACTGATATTCCCAGAGCGGTGGGGAAGGTGGGGAACACACTTTGCCTGTGGAAAGGGCAGTTCCTCCAAGAGATTTAAAGGTTTTTCTTTCACACATCTGGGCAATTGTAAAGCAGAGTGGGTGACTGTGGCAGTGGCTTCCCTGGGGTCAGTGATGGCAGAGGCACAGAAGATGCTCTCCCTTCCTCTCCCTTTTCTCTCTCCATCTGGTGGAGCCGGTAGGAAACTGGTCTGGCTCAGGGGAAGGAGAAGGATTAGAAACACCCTCTGGGAGAATGTTTCAGCCACAGTCTTCCTCCTGTGTCCCCTCTTCATCCCTCCATGTGTTTTGCCAGCCGTTTCCCCAGACGAAGGGCCCCGTCCTCATTGTTCCCCACTCCTCAGCTGCTCTGCCACAGTAGAATAGCAAGTCCCCATCTCTCCTGTTATGCTGTATGAAACTAAACATACCAACCCCACTGGAGTTACTTCTACATTAAAGATGTGAGTGAAATAAAAAAAAAGAAATCACTTTTGGAGCTTTTTATTTTTGATTTAATTTTTAATTAATCTTAATTAATTTGAATTTTGAAGCTATCTGAAAAATAGTTTTAAATGAACATATATAGCTAGATATATTTCGGTGGAGTTTTTTTCCCCCGTGTCCACTGCTGAGAGCATGAATAATGCAGGACAGAAGCCGTGGCTCCCCGTTTGTATCGCCGAGGTCGGGATTTCGCGCAGGACAGGCGTGGGGCGAGCGGGGGCCGGGTGTCCCCGAGTCCCCCGGCGGGGGCCGAGGGTGCGGGCAGAGCTCTCAGGGCCGAGCCGGGTGCGGGAGGAGCCCCCCCTGTCCCCTCGCAGCCGCCCCAGCCCCCCGGCCCTCCCGCATCCGCCGTTGCCGTGGAGACCGGAGGATGCTCCGGGCGCTGCGGGGGCTGCGGGAAGCTGTGCCCCGGGGCTGAGGGCTGGGCACGGTTCTGGGAGGGGTCCCTGCGGGTTCGGAGCCTGGCTCGGGGGGTCCGGGACTGCCGAGCAGCCCCCGGGGCTCGGGGGGATACTGCGGGATGGGGGTTCAGCGCCATGGAGCGCCCGAGGGCTGGGCAGAGGAGCGTGCCCAGCTGTGCTCAGCCCCCCGGCAGGTGGGCCCGGGGCTGCCCCAGCGCGGGGGGAGAGCTCGGAGGGGCAGGGGGTGGGCTGCGGGCCCGGCCCCGCTCCCAGAGCCCGCAGGCGTCAGCAGGAGCTGCGGGGGAGCGCGGCCCTCCGAGAGGGACCGAGTGTTGTTGTTTCTAATTAATGCCTGTGTGGTAGCCTAATCTGTGTTCTGGGGCTCTCAGGAGTATTACAGCAACAAAGGTATATTCTAGGGTTCAGTTAATTAAAAAGTACTTATAAATCTGCCTGGGTCCTGTGTTGCACTTGGCTCTGCTGTTGTGGCGGTACCACAGGAGAAATACCCGATATTTACGCAGTTGCAGCGGCAGTTTGGCTGATTTCCTGTACAGCTCTTTCCTCTGCTCATTTCAGTCCTTCCTCATTGGGTACTAAATGCTCGTTCTCCTCCGTCTGTCAGCTGAACTAGTCGTGGGGAGCGGGAGACTGACTCCTGCTTTGATCCATCTCACTAGAAGAGCTTCTCCATGGATCCCTAGGGATGGTCCTGCTGATCCCTGGGATGGTGGCCCTGCTGATCCCTGGGATGGCTCTGCTGATTCCTGAGATGGCCCTGCTGATCCCTGGGATGGCTCTGCTGATCCCTGGGATGGTGGCCCTGCTGATCCCTGGGATGGCTCTGCTGATTCCTGGGATGGTCCTGCTGATCGCTGGGATGGCCCTGCTGATCCCTGGGATGGTGGCCCTGCTGATCCCTGGGATGGCTCTGCTGATCCCTGGAATGATGGCCCTGCTGATTCGTGGGATGATGGCCCTGCTGATTCCTGGAATGATGGCCCTGCTGATCCCTGCTACAAGCCTTGCTCTTAGAACTGTGCTTGGTTCTGGGGCTGAAGTTTGTGTTACTTACATTTTGGATGTATCTGTGTGCTGGGATAAAGTTTTG
>WBMV01005960.1:195736-390604 GCA_013396655.1 Campylorhamphus procurvoides | reverse complement strand
CCCCCCCCCCCCCCCCGGCGAGGCTAATTTCAAGTATATATAAAAGTATCTGATATGTATTTTCTTCAGCTTTGTGGCTATATACTTTTTATAAACTCAGCATCAATCATGCACTTAAAAACATGGGTGTGGTGAGGATATGTCTGATTTGCTTGTAGCGATGAGGTTCAAGCAAAAAACTTGATTAAAAATACCTCATTTCTATATACAAGTGTGTGTTTATTTTGGAGTTAATTTCTTCTCGAGTCTGATACTAAGGGAGAAGGTCTCTCTCAACAAACCAAATTAAAAGGAGATGATACAGGAGTTGGATGCAGGATGACTGAATAAATCTATCATAGACATATCTGTAAGCTCTGGAGTTTCACACTGCATTGCAAAGCATGGTGAGCTTTTCTCAGCTCTTGGATTGGTTTTTTCTCTCTCTCAAAGGAGTACAGTGCCAACACTGCTGACACTCGGCTTCCCAGAAATAGGTGTTTTAAGTCAAGTGTTTGAACCTGAAATTATGTTAGGGTTTTTTTTTTTTTTTTTTTAAGAAGGTAACAGAGTAGTAATGTTGTGTTTGATTAAGAGCAATACAGTATTCCTGGGACAGAAAATATACAGTATCGCCATCAGTTCTAAGAAAATGTTGGCATAAACTCCTTGAATAGGGTAATAGACACTTCACTATTTTGCCTTTATATTAAAAAAAATGCTTTAAACAGTAATTTGTCTTGAGCTTTTATACTTCTATAAATTTTTAAAAAAATCACTTTGTTGAAGAACATAGCAAAAATATCTGTTCCAAAGTACAGATATCTGGGGAAGGTTGCCAGTGTGCAGTGCATGACCTTTCTTGAGCATTTTTGAGGAGAATAATTACTTAATGCTTCAAGATTACTTTCTATCATTTTGAGAACAGTTAATAATTTTTTTATAAAGCCCAGCCCCCTAAGACTGCTTCTACCTCATTTCACACCTCATTGTTTTGTAGCTCATTTTTGATTGTGGAAGTTGATTTACAGTCTTAGGAATTTAATTTCTTGACCATCTGCTTGTGTTTAAAGTTTTCAGTCTGAGAAAAACACTAGAAATACTTATTTCTGCATCTTGGTTCTTGTAAATTGTGTAGGATAATTTAGTGGAGAAGCCTGACAGAATCATGGAATCATACAATGTTAAGGGCTCAGAATGGACCTTAAAGATCACCATGGGCAGGGACACCTGTGAGACACTGCATTATTATATTAATTTTTGGCTTGGACCAACTCGAGTATGTGTGTGGGAACAGGGATTCTCCCAGGACTCTGGTAGTATCTGTAATTTTATCCTTTTCTCTTTCTTTACTTCTCTTAACCTCCTCTTCTTGATACTTTGGTTAACTTGAGACTGGATGGGTTGAATTTTGCTGAGTCGTATGTGCTGAGTTAATGCTTCATGGAATACTTTATTTTGGTTGAAGGTTACCCTTAAAACTTTTGCCAAGCTGTCTTATTTTCTAAAGTTTACCAGTAAAAGTGCTCTCTGACAAAATGTGTACAGCCTTTTCTCCTATGTGCTCTCTCTTAGGGTGTTAAAAGAACCAAAGGCTCTTCTAAAAAATCACCAGGGAATTTTCGGAGCTTTGTATATTTTTTAAAGGTAAACTCCTTTGGTGAGCTTGTAGATTGAGACTTGGGGTCTTACAATTCCTCCCACTAGACCAGGTTGATTAAGGCCTTATCCAACCTGGCCTTGAACATTGGCAGGATTGGGGCATCCACAACCTCCCTGGGCAACCTCTGCCGATATCTCACCCTTACAATAAAAAATTGCTTCCTAATATCCAGTCTAAATTTCCCCTCTTTCCTTTTGTACCCCTTACTTCTTGTCCTGTCACTACAGTTCCTGATGATGAGTCCCTCTCAGGTTTCCTGGGGGTCCTTTCACACACTGGAAGCTGCTCTGAGGTCTCCGTGGAACCTTCTCTTCTCCAGGCTGAGCAGCCCCAGCTCTCCCATCCTGTCTCCACAGGGGAGCTGCTCCAGTACTCTGGTCAATGCTGTGGCCTCCTCTGGACCTGCTGCAACAGTTCCATGTCCTTCTTGTGTTGGGGACCCCAGAACTGTGCTCAGGTGGGGTCTGGCAAGGGCAGAGCAGAGTGGGAGCACCCCCTCCCTGGAGCTGCTGCCCCCACTCCTCGGGGTCCCCTTGGTGTCTGGGCTGTGAGTGCTCACTGCTGGCTCACGGGGGATTCTTCATCAGCCATGATAGAATAATGATGGAATCATTCTGTGAAAATGCTGATGTTTTCAGGGTCACCTGCCTGCCTCTCCATGGCTTGGAAATGCTGATTCTCTCTCAAGGATTTGATGACTTTTAGGCTGGACAAACGCAAGCAAAGAACCCCCCTAATGGCATTTAAGAGTGCAGTTTGCAGAAGGTGCTTGCAGGGCTCTAGGACTCCTCATTGTCTCCTTACTTGGAAAACACTGTATTGGTGTGCAGGGCTGTAATTAACTATGTTTATTTGATAAATTGAGTTGTCACAAGGCTGCATTTCATCCTTTGCAGAGCAGTTGGGAAAGCAATAATTTTAGGGCCAAAGCTCACTGGCTCACTCTGCTTTGAGCAGAGCTGCTGCAATTAAAATATGGGAAGCTTTTAATAAGAATTAATTTGGGAGGGGACACACACACATGCCCATTTATTGGTGACAATTATACTCGCTGCATTCTTTGCAAATAACAGGTCTTACCTTTTCTATTTACATGCTGTTAATCCATCCTCTAACTTAAAACTCTTCCTCATAACAGCTCCTTAAGAAATTAAAAGAGAAATTACTTGGTCAAGGAAACCCAGAGTTAATCTTGCATGGGTGTCTGGTGATCTAGTGGATATTTTCTTTCTTAAATTCAGAACTTGTATGAACCAAGTTCTGGCCTCTGTTAATTTCCAGTTAATTTGGTCGTGCAATGTAATGTGGGTTTTTTGTTTGTGCTTTTTTTTGTGTGTGTGTGTTGCCCGATAGTTATGCTAATAGAGTGCTAACTTTGTGATATTTAATGTTTACAGTGCTAATAGCAAAGATGATGGCTGGTGCTTTATTGTTTTCCAGAATTTTAGTATGTTATTTATAGATCCGAAACCTACAAGATATGATATAAAAGCCTTCAATATGAAAAATGTTACATTTCTGAGCAGACAGTGAGAAAATTGCCTTTTAGAGGTCAAAACTCCCAGTGCCTCTGGCAACATGGCCTTGATGTCATTTGACAGGGTGGAAACACAGCCCTTCCTGGGAATAAACAGCCAATACCTGCATGATTCATTTTGTTAGGAGGGTTCTCCCATTGTTGCTAGGCGATATTTCCTAGGTGGAGTCAACAACCAACAAAAAAATCAACACCAAAACCCCCAAACCCCGAGTGCTGCCTCCTCAGTATAATACTTCTTGCAGGTTGCTATTGATATGGATGTTTGTTTGTTTGTTTTCCTAATGAAGTGGTAATTTTTCCTTCGGCAGAATTAATGGATGCCTGAACTGAATCTCAGTAGGAACCTTCCCCTCTGAGGGGCAGGAGGGCAGAGCTGGCAAAGGGCTGTCACCTGTGCATGGAAGGTTTCCTTTCTGCCTTCCCCTGTCCCTTCTCTCAGCTGTCTCTTTGGGGACGCTCAGCTGGGCTCTGATGTGCAATTGGCAGAGAAGAAACATGGCAGAGACCAGCAGACATTCATTTGAAATGATTTTCATTCACTGCGTTCCGGAATGGACTTGAAAGCAGGTCTCAGAGGCAACTTGTATGTACCAGTTTGTCTTACATATTTATTTATGACAGACTTGAATCTTCAGGATGGTATTCTATCAAGTGACATACCCACTCAGTGTGATGTGTGCCTAAAAATAGGTCATTGTCAAAGGACAGGAAAGGAATTGTATAAATCTATAAACCATTGCAGCCTAGTGTGATAGCATGCTCTGAAGCTGAGGTAATGCTGTGCCCAAAAGGAGAGCCTTCCGTGGATTATTTTCTAGATTAATATATTAGCATTGCTTTTATCCAAACAGGAGAAAGCTGGCTGCAGATTCTGAGCACTGGTTACTTCTGGCACAGCACTTTGGAATAGTAAAGTAAGACAAAACACAGGTCACCTCAGAAGGCAGCAGGGTTAGGCCAAACTTTGCTCTCATGCTTAAAATATTATTGATTTAACCCCTCTATTTTTTCGTGTGTTAAATTGTATCATAAACCCCTTACTTAGTGCTGGGATTTAAGTATTTGGGTTTGAAAATAATGTTTCTGCTTTGTGCATTTGGTCAATGTGATGGGAATTTTTTTCTCTCATTTCTCTGGAGTGTTGAGAGACCTGAAAAAATAAAACCACTAAGAATGCTACTGTTTAAAAAGGGGCATTAGGAGAGGAATTTTTGTCATTTTAAATAACCTGTTGGTGCATACAAATGTGTGGGGTTTAGACCATAAAAGAACAATGCAGATTTTTTTTCTGATTATGACAGCATAAGCACCACTATGTAAGTGAGGTCTTGAACTCAGCTGTTTTGGTGTTTAATGCAGTGTTGTTACTGCAAACCAAATAGAAGGGCTAATATTTAATTAAGGATAAACAGTGGAAGTGGCCAGCAGAAGAACAAATGCATCTGTGTACAGAGTTATAATCACAGGTTTGGAGTTACCAGGTAAAGGGGAAGTGTGACATCTGGTGGAAAGATGGTATCAGGAGCAAGAGATCCATGATAAATGGGATTATTTGACATGAAGATGCACTATGTTTGAAACCACTGCTGGAGATGAAACACAGATGAATGACGTATCTTGTGATCTCATAGTTCATATTGTCCAAACCAGTAAACATGGCAAGATGATTATTGTCTTAATAAATAGTGATCTCCTCTTCTTCTTCTAAGCTACCAAAGAAAGCTTATTTTTAAAGTTCCTTCCCCAAACTCTCAATCTACACTGAAAATAAATTAATATGGTACAGGCTTAGCTCCCTCTGAGTATCCCAGTACTTTTTTAGAAGAATGCCACTTCAGTGGCTGTGGTGAATATCCTAGCAGCTTTTTTGAAGCTAGAGTCCTTTATTGAGTCATTCCAGGTGCAAGTCCCAAATGATCAATGTCATTTGATGCTGCACAGCTCTGCTTGCTGGGCTGGGCTACTGGTGTGGTCCTGGTTTGGTGATGCAGCTGGAGGAGCCCCTGTTTGGTTCCTGCTCCCCCACAGCTGGTGATGGTGAGCACGCTCTGCTGCTGCTGCAGGGTGTGGGAATGGCCTGGTGGTGCAGGCAGGAGGGAGCAGAAAGAGGGGAGGAACTCTGCAGAAGCAGAGGGAGGGGAAAATAGAGCCTGCTGTCACCTTGCTGGAGTTGGAACATGCAGGAAATCAGGGTGGGCTCAGAGCTGCAGAGATCTTGCTTTACTATATTTATTTCCAAAATACGTTGTGGAAAAAGAGCCTGCAATTCATGGGGAACTCTGTGTATTAAGAATGTTCAGGAAGCTCCTAGCTCAGCTCAGAGGCCCAGGGGAAAGAAAATATGAGAATTCATCTTAATCTTGCAGCTCTGCCTTCAAGTACCTGATTCTTCTGAGGTTTCATTCCATAGGATATTGATCATCCCGTGTCAGTCGGAGATTTTTCTGTGTTATGACTTTGCTGCTGAAAGATTGCTTTATCCAAAGCTCAGTACAAGTTCAATCACAGTTCTGCTTTGTAGTTCAGGCCCATCCCCTGTGCATAACTGCCCGCCCCAACCATGTGGGGTTTTCCCCTTCATCAGAGGCAATAGTTCTTGAGCTTCTTTTGGGTTTTATGCGTTTTTCTGCTGGTTTTAATGTTAGCAGATCGCTTGCTAGAACAATATATTCTAAGAGTTCTGAATTGCTACTGGCAGTGACTTTTTCCTGCTCTGGGGGCAGGCTCCAGCTGCAAGTTTGTGCCTGCTTGCACAGAAATAATGCGTTTTGGGAACTGGCCAGTTCAAGCAGGCAAACTGGTTAGTAAATACTTAAACCCATAAATCTGGCATTTCAATGCTAGACTGAAATGGGGTGGACCCATCTCAGGTGGCTGGATTCTTGGTCAGCCACATCAGGCATGTGACAGCAGCATGTGTGAGTGACCTGTTTCTCATATCACCTCATTGTTAGAGTCACAAATGGATGATATTTATGGCCTCTGATGTTTTGGTCCCATGACGAATAAAATACATTGTTTACTCCAAAGAGTGAATTGTTGTGCTGTGCTCGCAGCACTGAAACAGCTTCTGTTGGACTTCTGGGCAATCTAAATGGGTTTGAGTAGAAGGTAACAGTTTGCTGGCACACTTTGGAGCAGTTTAGCTCAGTGTTGAGCACTCCCTTCCCAATGTGCCTCCTGTTCCTCAGTGATTTTCCTGTGCTGTCAGGGTTTGCTGGGCTAGATTGTCCAGGCAGTCTCACACTCCTCAAACCACACCAACTAAAAATCAGTTAACTCTGTGACTGTATTGTCTTACAAAGTCTGGATGCAGGCCAAGCTTCAGTTGCTTCATGAGATGCTTGGCTTTATGTTTTATCACCTTGAGGGGGGGGAAACAAGCCTAATGCTTTCCTTCAGGGAACCTGCTTACATCAGTCACTGGCTTTCTGGAGGTTAATTTGGGGTGTGCAGATAGAGAAATTGTCCTGTTAAAAAGAAGCAGATGCTCTAGTTTAACTATTTTGGAAATTTAAGTGAGAAATATAATTTTAATGAAGTTGAGGTTGATTCTTTTAAAAGATCTCCAGACCTAACCTAAAAGAAAAAAATCAAACCAGAAGTTTTCATTGACCTGAGAGCCAGACTGGCACATTTTGACTCTCAGCTCTGTCTTGGTGAGGAATTCGTTCTCCTTACTAACTTACAACCGATGGTGGTACTGAGCTTGTGCTAGCACAAGGTGCTTTCTTAACTGCAAGTGTGATCTCAGCCTGAAAATACCATAATAAATTCACTGAATGGGCTTTTTTCTTTTCTGTAGTATACTCTTATAATTATAAGCCCTTCATTTTTGCCCAGAGCATCTACTTAGATATCATAAAGTGAAAATAATCTTAATGTCACTAAATGAGAAAAGAATGAAGATATTGCCTTGCAGAGCACCAAAATGGGGAGGGGGACTGAGGAGGGGGCAGTACAGAAGTCTATTTGCTGCACTCTTGTGGGCACCAGGAGGAAAACATCCTTTGTTTTCCTGAGAATGCTTGAAGAAGGTGTTTGTATCAACATTGCAGCTTCTCAGCAAAATTTGAGATTTCTGACTGTGCAGATGTGACAAAACAGCCTTTGAGAAAGCTGATAACTGGTGTTTGTGCTTCTGATCTTCATCCCTGGTACTGATGGCTGGGTGTGTGGTGGTTGCTGGGGTCGTGTATTTTGGGGGAAGAGGAGAAAGATTCCTTCAGAACCTGTTGCCAAAGAAATAACAAAAATTCTGATGTAAGCCAGAAGTTACTAAAGTAGAATATGAAACTTGCTTATGGAAATATACCACTGGATGCCACTGTTGCTTCATGGAATGTCATACTAAAATAATATCAGCTCTGCTGAAAAATTCTGCTTTTCCTTCACTCTCATCTTCTTAGTTTTTTATTACTTTAATCTTTGTTCATATCAAAGGAAAGGAGAAATCGTGCTCCACTTATTCTCTCCAGCAACACGGTGATACGGTTTCCATATCTAGAAGTGACAGCTTGCCACAGGAAAGAAAAGGGAATGACACAAAGTTTTGACTTTTTTTCCCCCTTCTAAGGAAAAATATTTTTCTTGAAAAGAAGAAAGGTTCAGATGAAAGAGCAGCCAGTGTTCCTTGTAACTAAATTCCTTCTCTCTCTCTGAGTCCTGTGTTAATCACAACTAGATTTGGACACTGAGCTTTTATTCCTGTTTTAATGTCATCCCAGAGAGCAGGGCAGGAGGTCACTTTTGCAAATGCCTGTTTATTTCCTTTCCCAAGTGTTGGGCATTTTGTACTTGAGAGAATGTTTTTTGCTTGTTACCATTCTTTCCTCCTGGGGGAAGCAGGGAGGGTGAAGGCCACCAGGTGAATTTTGGATGGCTGTTGCTTGTTTTCACAAGTTCATTTGTAATCACCTTATTAACTACTCTGGGACTTTTCTCCAGGTCATACAGTGTGGTTGTTTTCAATTTACCTTTTTTTTCTTCTTTTTTTTTTTTTCCTGACTGAAGCAACGCCCAAAATTTAATTAATTCAATTAAACGAAAAGAAATCAAAATCACGAAATCTGAAGCCTAATTTGCAGATTGTCTGTGAGCATCCCTAAATCCTGATGTCTCCTTTGGGGAAAGAAAATCAAAAGTTAGGGGAAAAAACCCCAGAGAGACGAGCTCTTCCCGGTGTCCCACAGGCTGCTAGCCTGGATGTGCGGGGCCAGAGCACCTTCTGCTGGGCGCCTGCTTAATTGGGTGAGCCCTGAGTATTGCTGGGTCCGCGAAGTGGCAGCCTCATTAGCAGGCGTGGGGCTGCGGAGGGAAGGAAAGCACAATGGAAACCGAGAGGGCTCTGAGGGAAGGAGCGAGCCGAGCTGTGTGTGCGGCGGGGCTGTGCAGACAGCAGGGCCGCAGCCCCCGGCCATCGGCACTGCCATGGAAACGGCGCAGCATCCCTGCATCCCTGCATCCCACATCCCCCTGCATTCCTACATCCCTGTATCCCCGCATTCCCACATCCCGCATCCCTGCATCCCTACATCCTGCATCCTGCATTCCCACATCCCGCATCCCGCATCCTACATCCCACATCCCATATCCTGCATCCCTGCATCCCACATCCCTGCATCCCTGCATCCCGCATCCCTGCATCCCGCATCCCTGCATCCCGCATCCCCTCATCCCACATCCCCGCATTCCCACATCCCTCATCCCGCATCCCACATCCCACATCCCTCCAGCAGGCCCGGCAGGCTCTGCTGCCCCTTCGGAGGCAGCGGCACCCCCACAACCCGCGTGGGGCCGCAGCACGGGCAGGGGTGGAATGGCAGAGTGTCTGTCCTGCCTGCTTCCTCAGGCACATTGAGGGAGAGAGGCAGCGAGTAAATGCACTCAGTTTACTCTCGAGGATGGATGTCTGACAGCCAGAACGCAGCTTAATTATGCTGCTGTTCACTGATAACTCTCGTCTCTCTCCTGGAACGTGGACTGAAGTTTTGCCTGGGTTAGATATTGAAATCGAAGTTTTCTCGTGCCCAGGACTGGATGCTAATGGTGCATCGCTGGAGGTACCGAAGGGAAGGCTGCCAGCAGAGCTGCTGTTGATGCCGCGGAAACTTGTAGCGGTGACCCAGATAACATTGTGAGTGACACAGTAAGTTACAGTGTCAGGAGAAATAAATGTCTCCTGCAGCCCTGAGAGAGCTCCAGCTGTGCCGTGGTACCTGCCCTGAAGCCCCATCCACCCACGAGACTGACCCACTGCTGACGGGCCCGGGGAGTTGCGGGGCTGGGCTCAGTTGGGAGATAATCATACATGTGAGTGCAGGAAACACACAGGGCTTGCAATTGTTTGGGAATTATGGTCATTTAGTGCACTTAGTAAAGACATTTCCTAAACGGTTGCCTGAGCTCTGCCGTGTCTGTTGAGAATTCCAGGCCATCATCTAGGTGTGACAGCTCCCTAAAGAGGACTTCTGTGCCCTCTCCCCTCATCTGCAAACCTCTGCTCTGTTCCTGGGGGAGGGCTAGTTTTTAAACTACCTTTCCCGAAGCTCTGCAGTCACCTATGTCTTCACCTGAGGTGGAAATCACAGGGTTTTTGTTATGCTTATTTGCTGTGCTGTGCAGAGAGAAGGTTCCTCTGTTCTTCTGGGCTTGCAGTAGGAGTGGTTTCCTTGCTGGAGAACACGAAGTGGCTGTGCTGTGGCTTGATGTGGCCTTGCTCAAACAATACCATGAAGTACAGCAAGATAAAAGGAGCAGACATCTTTCTGGTATCTTTGGACAGCAGCCTAAATACATCATCCCTACCTTTTGTGGTTTGCAGCTGTCAGAGGAAAACACCTAAATGGAGTTTGACTTCTGCACAAGAAGGCCTGGGCTTTTCACTGTAGTGGGTAGTGGTGACAAGTGAGTAAGATGGAACAGAGCAGGACTCAAGCCTGTGCTTTTGAGAGGCTGTGGTGAGGTTGGCCAGGTAGCTAACATAGAGGCAAAGCCAGAGAAGGATTAAAAAGTCATGGCATACAAATGAAATACATGAGCTGCTACTGCCAGTTTCCCCCCCACCTCATCCCTTGTTCGTTTTAAAGTGAGCAATGCAGGAGACCACTGCTGAGCACAGTGCCCAGGTTCCTCTTTGCTGGGTGGATATGTATGCAAAGACCAGGAACGTTCCACAGCCTTTCCATGTTCCTTCAGTGCACAGAATTCAGTCCCTACTGCGGCAAGAGCCTTTTGAAGATAAAAATTACTGATTCAGAGCTGTGCCATCTTTTGTTAACTGGAAGCCTTAGTATGTGCTTACAGTAAACCCTGCTGCCAGAAATGGCAAAGAAAGCTTCTGTGTCTTTTACAAAAGCAGTAGGCAAAGAGCAGATGTGTTTTGGAGCAAAGGTGGGGAGTGTTTCTCCGTGCCACAGGCATTGTCAGGGTGGATTTATAGCTGTGAATCATTATGGAGCAGAAACCAATTGGTTTTACCCCATGTAAGCCTTTGCTTGTGTGTCTATTTGAAAGCAGTGCCTTGTTCTTTGTGCTTTATTTGTAACCTTCACGATTTAATGTTTGTATAAATCTTAAAGGTGACATCTTCACAATGTAGGTTTTCATTCTGCAGTCCTTGTCTTTCATCCTGCTGCAGTATGTTAAGAATGCTTGCAGTGTCCTCTTCTCTGGGGGTGGTCTTTGTAAATTTATCTGGTCTCTTTGGCGATGTTGCATCCTCTGGCTGCCGGTGTATGGAAAGTGCTTTGGTACAACATTATTTATAACTCCTTCAGTTGGTGCTGGATCTCTGTGGTCCTTCACTGCAAGTCTCTTCAGACTCTCAGGGGAGATTTTTCAACAGCTCCTAGCTCACAAGCAGCAGCTTCCCCCGTGATAACCCTGCAGCAACTCATTTTGTTCCTTCCAGCCTCTGTCTGTTGCCAACCTAGTCATTAGACTGATTATTATTTAAGCTGATTGTGAATTCCAGTTTGGACTGTGCTTTCACAGTGAGTAATTAGAGAAGGCACCTTCCCCATCAATTTGTGCTATTCATGGAAAAGTTATCACTTACAGAAGATACAGAATAGACATTTGTAGGTTCCTTTTTTTTTTTTTTCCAAGTGACTGAGAAAAAGTCCCTGGGAAAGGTGAAGCTTCTAGCTGACTTACAGAAACCTTGCCCTGTTGACCTTGCCATGTACTGGATGTTTAAGGATTTGGTGTTGGTGTTTTACAACATGTTTACATTCCCCAAGAATGTGGGTGTTTTGTTTTTTCTTTTGTTCTTTTCTATCATTCAATGCCAGGAAGTCAAACACACTATTTCTATTCTAGACAGGACAATATTTAAACCATGAAAACATTTAAAGCATGAAAACATTCCTGTATTATGGAATATTTTGGAGACTAAAGTCTACAGGTGACTCTGTGAGATCAGGGCAGCAGGCAGTGGCAACACTGTCATCATTAACAAAGAATACTTTTGTCTTTTGAAATAATGTAGTCATAGATGTGTGAATTTTAAAGCTGTGCAACACTATTAGTTCTTTAGTTAAAAGACATGAAAGGTTAAATTCTTCAGTTACTGTGTTGGTGATCCTGAACCTTCTGGGAACTGGAGCAAAGGTAATAACTGAGGATCAAGGGGCAAAGAGTGTCTGGCTGGTCATTAATCCAGGTTTGCCTGTGCAATATAGCTGTGAAGAGGTCGCTAGCACTTTTACCCCACTCCCCTAAACAAGAAAATGATGAAACTGCAGGTTTTGCTCCGATCTGGCTTTAGAGTAATTGAAGAAAAATAAGGACTGTTGACAATTGGGTCTTTCACATGGTATGTGTGTTGGTAGTTTTGGTTTTTTATAAGAAAACTTGGAAGAGGGTTAGGCTTGCTGTGACTCAAAGCAGTTGAATTTCAAGAGAGTAAAGACTCAGCAAAACTTTGTCTGTATGCAGGTCTGAAAATCAGTGAACTGGAGGAAGGGCTGCAACAGGGGTGGGTAAGCCCTGATAATGCTCATGTAGCTGCTGCAGGTTACAGGGACCTCTGAGCATGAAGCTGCCTGGCTTTCCATGTGAGCAGCCCGAGAATGTTCCAAAATTTGTTGTTATTTCTGTGACAGTGCCTTGCTCTGCTCCAGTTCTGTTGCTCGTGCCCCAGCTAGTTTTCTTAAAGCTGGAATGAAAGTGATTGCAATTGTGAGGGCAGCTCAGGAAATGCAGGCAGTGCTTGGGGAAAGGTAGGAAAGATTTACTGTGGCCATTTCTACTGAATACTTTGTCAGTCTTCTTATTTATTAGGTGGGGTGTTGAGTGCATAAAACATCCTACAGTTCTAGCTATATTATATTTGGAAAGACAAAGACCTTAAAAGTTGTATTGCTATAATGTCACCCAAATGACATTAATGATCTGAGACAAGAGAGGATGCAAAAGGACCAAGAGTTTCCCTAAATAGCATCATCTGTGCAGAGAAATATACATTTTTGAATTGGTAAAGAGGAGTTGCATTAATTACATGGCATACCACGGTACACACGAACACCATTAAAAAGTCAGCCTTTAAATCTTAAAACACTTCTCGTTCCTACCATCCTCATTATTAACATCCGTATTCTACATTAGTGCTTCTGGCAAGAGGTGAAAGCTATTCAGGGTGAAAAGAAATTAGTTTCATTTTTCAGTAATTATGGGGAAAACTGTTCACTGGCTTTAGTCACCCTCTCAAGTTATTCTAGTGCTGCTGGTTAAAAAGATCCTGATCTATGGTGTTTCGCTAATGATCAACAGTTTTAGCGATGACATTTTTCAGCAGCACAGCCTCTATTATTGGGACAATTTTTTCCTCCTGGGCAGCTGCCAGATTTTTCAAAACCAATGGGAGAGCTTATGAAGGGTAAGTTCTTCTTTTTTCTCCCTCTTTCTTTTTAAAATTGAGATCACCACTGCTTGAGATGCAAACTGATGTTTTCAGTTTTCAAAGGGAAAGACCACCTCCTCCAAGAGAGATATTTAAATAATCCATCACCTCCTCCAAGACATATTTAAATAATCTGTGGCTGTGGGGAAACAAATAGTTGGTAGCATCACAGCTAGGTAATGAAGAGACCCTGGAGAGTGTGGCAGAAATTAACTGGAAGTGAAGGAACAGTATGCCAAGGTAGTAGCTGTAGTAACTTGATTTTTGAAGTAGTTCAGCAGTTTGTGATCAAGAGTTACTTAAGCTTCCTGTGCTCAGCCTTGTACTTCTAAATGAGACAACATCTTCTTTCACTTCTTTCTGAAAGAACAGGCTGTATTTTAAAATAATAATTGGGTTTTTTTTGATAATATTAAGCTTTATTAGGTACCTACAGCACAAATTGTCATAGCTTAAATACTTTTGTTTAAGGAGCTTAATTAGATCTTGAAATCATCCTTCTTCCACCAAAATACCTTCTCTTCCCCAAAACTGAAACAAGGGTCTTCAGACATGAAAACTGCAGCAAGATGTTTTACATGAAGAGTTTCCACTTTTCTGTCACCATATCACCTGTGTAATAAAAATGTCCCTATTCTTTGAGGCTACAGGCAAGCAGCAGGATGCAGAGAAATATTCTGGGACAAGCTGCATAAGACTTCCCATAGAACATCAGAATTGTTCTTCTAGTGAATCTGAAACTTGCCTTTGGCACTAAGCTGTGTTGGATGCTTCAGAAGGGAATGAAAGGGGAAACCTCTCTTTGAGCAGGAAGGTAACTTTGAATGCAGAGCTGGTGTGTGTGGATTTCTATCCCTTCTCCATTTGGTGCTTTGATTTCCTTTCCCTTTGTCTTCACTGGCTGTGCTGCAATGCTGTTAGTTTTTTCAGTTCTTAGGAGCTGAAAATACTAACACACTAAACTGGGATTGGTGAACTCTTCCACTGATCAAATGCTATATACACTGTTGTTTCTGTTTTATGGTAAATAGAGGATCTCACCCTGTTATGGGATGGCGAAAGGTACAGTGTCCTTTTTATTCGAATGCTTGCTTAAGAGCAGTCCTTGGCCACAGTTAATGCTTGTTTGGAGGTGTGTTTGCCTAAAGTTTGAAAAAAAACCCCATCCATGCACTGAGCTGTTATGCATATTTAAGGTAACAGACTTTCATTTCTTCTATCTGGGGATCCCCTTCTTAAAGAAATAGCCTCTCTGGCCTTGAGTGCCCATCCCTGTGGATGGACTGTCCAGTTGTCCTTACGAAAGACCTCAGTGGACAGGCAGGATCAACCTTGCCTGTGCTGCCAGTTTGAGGCTTTGGTTTTCCTTTCAGCCTTTGGTAGATCTGCCCTTCTGGCCCACCCAGGATTTGTGGGCTAGTTGTCTGGGTTTGTGGAGGGAAATAAGTATTGGGAAGAAGGATTTTAAGCTGAACTTCTTCAGGGTGTGTTAGCATGACTTGGAAGGTGGCAAATGTATGTTTATTTATAGATATGCAAATATTTATGCTTATTGGGTACAGATAAGCTGTAAGGGGGGGACACTGGATGAATAGGGAATGGAGGAGGTTGATTTGGGTGATCTAGGACCAGTAGTCCAGTCAGTTCTGCAATATCTTTACCATGAAAGAGAGACTGAAAGCTTGAACTGGGTCTTACAGTCTGGCATGTTGGTTGAGGGAAGAGAGAAAGACTGAGGGAGGGATTCTTGCAGCAACAGTAAGGATAACACAGAGGAGAAACTGTGAAAGCTGGGAGCAGAAGAAAGGTAACGGATGAAGCCCCATGGAGAACATGTATGATCATAGTTTGGAACAGAAATTTAGAAGTGCTCTTGGCAGAGGCAGGAGGGATGTGGTGGCTTTTATCAAAGTAGGGACACTTGTCAAAGGACTAAAAGATCTAAGGGGCACAGAAGCCATAAAAGAAGCAAGAATGCCCCTGCTGCATCTTCTGTAGGTGTGAGGAATGCCTGCAAAGCAGTTCCACTGCAGGGCCAGCCCTGGCCCAGCTGCCCAGCTGTGGAGTTCTGTATTCTCCCTTGGGCAGATCCTGCAGTGCTTCTCCCAAGCCAGTTCTTCTCTGTTCAGAGAGTCTGAACTTTCCTTTCCTTTCCTTGCCTTGCCTTGCCTTCCCTTCCCTTCCCTGTCTTTTAGTGTCCTGATTTCTGTGCCCTAACCTTGAGGGACCCCAGAAGGAGGGAAGGCATTTACAGTGACCTTGAATGTGCTTTGGCCGCCTGCCTTGTAGCTGGCACCTGTGCAGGGCTGACTGCAAGGGAAGGTGGGCTAAAGTAACCCAGGTGCTGTTTTGTGAGGATCTCCATGGGTCAGGGGAATGCTCTTGAAAGTATTTTAAATGCCGATGAGGAGCAAAATTCTTTAGGCTTTTAATCTTACTGAGGTTTCACTTGATTTAGTCAAAAGCTTCCCAGATGCCAGTTACCAATGAGACTTAACTCTGGAAACTTGAAGACTTAAGGGCCTGTCTGACTCACAGGGGGGATCACTATCAGCCTAATGGGACCTTAGTTGAAACTTTAATTACAGGAAGACAGTAAAAAGCACTGTTTAAGTAAAAAAAAAATTCCCCTTATCAACTTTTGTTGCTAGTCTAGTCAGGCTAAAAATTCTGCTTAATCTTAATGATTAGTAAGAGTTCTTCATTTCTGCGAGATTTATAGTGGTGTTAAATAAATTACGAATTATTGGGAGGCAGGATATTAAAGGAGATCTAATCAAGATATCCAGAATATTGTGACATATTTAAATCCCATACTATTTAAAAAAAAGCATTTTTGAGGGAGTAAAGATATTTTATATACAATTAGAGGCGGTATGATTAATAACCTTGGGCTCAGATTCGACTGCTTCTTTGGGGATTTGGCTTTTTTTCTCTATCTCTGGAACCAAATATATGCCTTAATTACCAATCAAACAGTCAATGAAGGCAGAAGTGAAGTGTGATGTATATACTTGGATTTGCATTAGCATTTCTTCCACAGCCTTGGATTAGTGAGTGTATCTGCAGGTTTTAATTGCTCTCAGGGAGAATGTGAATCCACACTGTAACTTAGATTTTCAAAACTGGCAGATCTGTCTGGCATTGTATGACATTTATGCCACGCAGTAAACCTGCCAAAGTTAGGTGTTAGTCCCAAACAGGAGCACTGAAAAGTGCTGAGAGATTGAGGCCATTTAAAGGCAGACAGGGCAGGGTGGTTTCTCCCCAGCCCATTTCTGTCAGGGTGGCTCAGGAGGGGTAGGAGATTTTGATGTGTAAGAAACAAAGCCATTGCATTTGAAACCATTCTGGTTGCAAGGCTACAACATAAAGTCTGAATTGAAGACAAAAGCAGAGCAGAGAGTTTTGAGGTTTGAACACCCACAGGTTAATACCCAGTCAGTGACTGGAAATGCCCCTTAAATAGCTGTCAGTAATTCCTTTTTAGTGCAGAAACAAAACAGAAGAGCCAATGCTTTCAAAGCCAGTTGGATTGGGAAGCTCAGGATTTTGGAAGGTGTTACCCCCGTAATTTGCTGATCAGGTATATCTTCAAGGAAACAGATTTCTGAGTTGAAGGTAGAGAATGGGAAAATGTGTTTGAGACCAGTCTGTATTGTAATTCTGGGTATTACTTCTCATAGTTTAGAATGGTGAATAGTGGGGGAGAAGTGGCTCCCTGTGCCAGAGGAGGAAATGGATAAATGGTGTGTACTATCAACGCTTTATCTTCTGAATTTTTCTAAAATCCATTTTGCTGCTGCACATGTTCAATCGTCTGTGTTTATAAGCTGTATGTTTTGGTCAAGTATGGCAGGCTTAGCTTTTTATTCTGAATAGTCAGTTTTGAAGCTCGTTGTGAAAGAGCTCCAAGGTAAAACGTTTTGATCATTACCAGCTGCTGTGCGCTTTGTAGACTGAAATATAAACCTGACATTCAATTTTGGTGGGATGATCTAATGAAGTTCTCAGATTTATCTTAGATAATAAAAATAAACCCCATTTTTTCAAGGATAAACATGGATAAACTGTCAGATTCATAGCCCATCTCATATTCTGTCTGCTGTGTTTTCCACACTGCTTGAAATGGTCACTGTATGCCTGATTTATAAAGACAGTATCACCTTGATGAGTACACAGTGTGTCACTTGAGCAGGATTCATGTCTGTATGGATTTCAGTTGAGAAATATAATATGAGACTGGATAAATATTGCAGCCTCTTGCTCTATCACATTGTCTGTTTTATTGGTCAGGTTACCTGTGCTGTAGTGACTTTGTTTAGGGTTTTTCTGGAATTATTAAGAAAAAAATATTCTGGCAACATCAGTGGGGAAAACCCTCGAGCTAAACTCCTTTCCATGATGCATTGCAATAGGTGAATTAAATGAATTTGAGATCAGTAAATGAAATATAGTGTAAAACACTAAGAGTTATATAATTCCTGAATTTTCCTTCACAACTGAGGTGGACAATGATAAGCAGAGGAGTTCTAGTTGCTCAGACCCAAACCAGGCAGATAACAGGCCAAAGCTCCCAGATACTGCCCTAAGTGTTGGCATGCCTGACCACTACAGGGTGTGGGAGTATTGTTGTGAGTGAGTGCTGTACAAACAGGTCATTGTTTGACATTTTATGGGAACAGACAGCTCTAACTCTGCCCTGTGGTCTGCAGTGCATGTATCTGTAGGTGGGCTGGCACCACCTTCATGGGATTTCTCTGTGGTTCCACTGTGGAACACAGAAAGGGTTTTACTGACTGGATGCACCCTCAAAACAAAGATAAAATAACTTTTTCTTGTGATCATAATGTATGTTAGTCTGTATCTATGAATTTGAAGGTGAACTGTAGCCTGGAGCTTTCATTTCTTGGGAAAGAAGCCACCTTCCACTAGTGTTTAATGGATTGGGACAAGCTCTTAGTGCAGTCGCCTTAGGCCATTGCTTCCCATGCTGCTGTTCTCTCTGCTTGAACATAATCTTAACACCTTTTGCAGCTGGTGACATACTTATGTTTGGATATGTTGAGAGGAAATTTCCTGTATTAAGTGAAAATAAATCTGGACAGGAATCCCAGATTGGAAAAATAATTGTGGAAAAGTTGGGTTGTGAAAGCCTCTTTCATTTTTCATAACTTGACAGAGTAATTTTAAGCTCCAGGAAAAAAGATGACACTGCTAGAAAAGATCACTGATAGAGGATCCCATAAAGCTGAATTGAAAAACAGGGCCAGCCCTACAGTAATAGCTGAATTTAAACAGAGGAATTTGGGTCTCATGCAAGGTAGGTGCATAATGGAAAACTTGACCTCTGCTGCAACGTGTCTTCAGTTAAAACAAAACAGAAAAAAAGTTGGTGGCAAAAATGGCAATGGATGGCATAATTTGAACAAGCTTATTTAGCTGAAATTCACTGCGGTGCAAACTGCCTGGAAAATGACACTTAAAAGACTTTTCCATGTGGATGTGTGTGTGCTCCTTACTACCTGCGAGTGAGTTGGTCACTGAGAGGTGTGTGTGCACAGCACTTCCCAAAGTGGTACTTTGAAACGAAATATTTGGAGTTCTTCATTAAACCAGACCAGGAAATATTTTTGCAAGGTTGAATGTTTCTATAGGACCAGTCTTAAAGCAACTGTTCTTATTCTCTACCATGAGACACAACTAAGTGTGTCAAATGCTTCATAATGTGTTAATCAAATAGTCTGCTGGCAGTGAGCAAGGTCTGTGTCCCACTTCTGTGTCAGCACGTTCTGTGCTGCCCTGCCCTTACTGCTCAAGTGATGCTTTGTGTATAATGATGCTTTCAGGTATTTCAGGATTCAGGTTCTTAAAAACTTGAGTCCTTTGTGACTCTTTACTGCATGTTTAATTCTGGACTCCTCTACCAGAATGGATAGTTCCGAGAAATTTTGGCAAAAGCGCCTTACCAATGGCAATTACTGGTTGTCACTGGGACAGTGATGTAGAAAGTTCAGCCTCTTGTAGTTGACTCTGGAGCAGTTTTACAGCAGCATCCTGCTGGAAGCCATCAGAGGTGTTTGTTTAGAGGCTTTCCTGTTAGGTTCCAATGACAACAGCCAAGCAAACTGCTGGTGCTTCTTAAGCAGTAGCTGTTGTCTTGGGACAAAAATTAGTTACGTGCATCGTGCCATATGAGGCTTGGGACACTTCCCAAGTCATTATTCCAGAGTGTGCAGGTGCACGCTAAGGCTTTGACATCACCACAAGTGACAATGCCAACCTGAAAATCATCCCTTGAAGCAATATCAGCTCGAGCAGGCTGTGCTCAGCCTTGTCTCTCACACTGAGCTCTGCAAACAAAGCTACTGCTGCATGCAGATGGTCTTCTGGTGCCAGGGAAATTAAAATGTGTAGGTGAGGCTGAGATTTGTACAGTTCTGTTTCTCTTGCAGGTATTGGCTGGACTATGCCCTGCTGCCTGTGTGGCTTCTTGTTGGGGTAGAAGCAGAACATGTCAACTCAGGGATTGAAAGCAACTTGTGTTAATAAGAAAGCAACAATAGTTAAATGAAACAGCAACAAAAAAGAGAACTCCCTTTTTATCTGTTCATTCCTGGTAAGGGGGTACCATTTGAGTTGGCACGACAAATTATTTGGTATTATTGTACAAAGAAACTAAGAAAACTATCTAAAAACCAATGTGTATGTTTGATACACCTTGAATGCCTTTTCCAATTAATTTTGGTGGGCTTATACCTCCCCTATGCATTTGTAGGTGCCTTACTATGTATAATGCTATTTGCATAGGTTTTTTTCCCTATGTACGTTATATGTGTGTATGTAAGCAGGTAATTTACATGGAGTTGTGATAGGTGTGCTCTTGCCTCTACTGACAGAGATGCTGTTGCCCAAACAGAAGTGGTGTGAAGAAACCAAGGCCAAATTCATGTGTAGTACATGTGGTCCATGTATGTGCATCTCTCTCACTCTGTGGATCCCTCTCTCTCAAAAAAGATACTGTTTGGTCATCCAAAGAGGGGATTTTCTAAGCAATTTGCTCAAAGGAGGCTGGGAAGGAAGGGAATCACCAGAACTCAGTATGTACATTTAAAAAAAAAAAACCTTCAAAAACTTTTTCCTTCAGTCATTATTATGTAAACCAAATTAGAGTCAGTTAGGCTGGCAAGAGCTCTGAGATCATTGAGGCAAAACCAAAAAGTGATCTCCTATCCTCAATTGATCTTTTCTTTTGATCTTATACAGTCTGATGGTGCTCAAATATTGGTGATTGCTATGGAAAAAGCATTGGAACCCCATCATGGAAATTCTGAAGAGTTATGCACATAAGGAATTAAGAAAACTCACTTTAATATCTTGTTGCTTTTATTTTTAGAGGCATAAACCCTCATAAACTGACACTACTGGTGTGAAGTCAGCCATGGTAAATAGCTGTTGTATTTGGGGGGAGGGGTTATAGTAAAAAAACCAGCAGATCACCATCACTTAGTTTGTACACATTGCAAGGATGAGTTTTGTAGGTACACAAAGGTCTCAAAGAAGATGAGTTTGCTTAGATCTTAATAAATTTCATTTACAGAGCATCCCAATGTCAAGTTCTTAAATTATCCTTTAATTAAAAGATTATTGCTGTCTTCATTTTGAGACTTTGCAAAGCCAGATAATAAACCTTTCAGCAGTTCCCTTGGCTGGCTCTGGGCACAGTCACTGCTTGGTTTCCTTCTCCTGGAGTACCCATGGAATGGCAGGGCTGCAGGTGGCAGTGCCAGGACACCAAAAGCTGGCTAAAAAGCTGGGCTTTGTTTGGGGGCTCTCTCATCTGAAAATGGTCTCTTACTGATCTAGTCAGGGCACACACCTACTCGGTTTACACAGTTTGTTTTTGTAGCTGTGCTAATCCCTTTTTCTGCTGGAGGCTTTAGGGCACCTTGAGGTGTAAGGTGTGAGATCCTGAGCTGCTGGTGTTTGTGTCCCTTCCCAGCTCAGCCTCTGTGCCTGCCTTGGCTGGGTCCTTCCCTCAGTGGGCACCTTACTGTGCCCACCACTGAAATCCCAGAGGGGGGAATAGGGATGTGGGGAGCTGTCAGTGCACCAGGTATAGCAGAGAGCTGCCCCAGGCAGAATGAAGTGTCTCCAGCACTGCAAACAACCTAAAAAAGGACGTGAGAAGCTGGAAGGCAGGTTTATTTCTTTGTTTAACCTGTGAGTGCAGGGAAGGTGCTGCCAGGAGCTGAGCAGTTTGGAGTTCCTAACTCTAGGGTGGACAGAGTTCTAGGGCAGCACGAGCTGGGAGTAGAGAGGTAGGAATGAAAGGATCAGGAGTAAAAACTGCAGAAAACTTCGAGGTGAGACCTACAAGTACAGCTCAGTGATCAGACCAGTAGCAGCAAAATTCACCTCTTACCTAAGATACAGCAAAAAAAATTAAAAAAATTGTATTGACAGAATTCCTTTGTCTGATGTTTACCTTGGCTGACCTCTGAGCTAGGCTGTTTGAAAATAGATTTCCTTTGTAGAGTGTTTAATTTCCACTTTCCATATCAAATGAAACATTTCTATATGACGAGAGAGATAAAACATGGGAATGAATTCAGAACGAACACCTCTGAAAAACTTCAACTGCATTATCAGAAATGAAAATGCCAAGATTTTATATGTGGGGGAAAAGATAAGATAATCCCAAGGGAAACGAGCAGTCTGAACACTTAACACCATCTAGTCAAAACTGTTGCTTTTCACTTAAACATTCTGATTGATATGAAAATATAAGTTTACTTGTCTGTTGCCTTAGATTTTTTTGTTCATGATATTGCATTTCTTCTGGCTTTAAAACATATCTACAGATTGTTTTATTTTAAACCACTTGTTGCTTTGTTTCTACTAGTCAGTTTGGACTGGGAGATGAAAGTAACAAAGCCAAATTAATGTTGCCAAGGAAGTACCCTGGAGTATTAGAAGGAAATCTTTGTCTCCCTTGAGATACAGTCAAACAGATGCTACTGTGCCATGTACAGCTTGGCATAAACATGCAAATCATTGAGCAGTTTTTATTTAAAGAACTCCTGTTATTCCAGACAAAATAAAACCCTGTCCAAGTCTTCATTTTTTGTTAAAAATGTTGTGTCCTTGTTGTTCTTTTATTGTAAAATAATTAAAATAGATATAGAGGCGGTAGTGGTGGGAAAAGTGCTGGTTTGATACAATCAGAAGTGCAATTTTGCTTTTTTTTTTCCCCCCTATTCATGCAGTGATCAATTACTGTTGTGTAAATGCACCCACAGAGTCTTTCAGGTATAAGTGTGACCTTGTAACTCCATGAATTTATGTTTATGTGTGGATTAAGCTGGAAAGGAACTGGGGTGAGGGAGGAGAAGGAAGGAGAGTGAAGTCTTTGATGTGAATGTGGCTGAAGATTTAAGCTTCTCAATCCCACCCTTAGAGCACTCTAAAACAACCACCTTGGCTATTCCTCCTCAACCCCCAGGAAATGCCACCACTCTCAGAATCTGCTCGATCTGCACTAGGAGGTGATTCATGGGCCTTGTTTTCCCCTGGATGCTCCTGCCCGTGACCTGTTGGGTGAGCCAATATCCCCCAGCCTGGTACTGCTGCTCTGAGCTGCACTAGCAGAACAAGCACTCTGAATGAAAAGGCTGGTTCTGCAGTCATGTGAGCAGATCAGCAGGTCCCTGAGTGGGTGGGAAGGTGGGTGCAGCACTGATGAGGAGACTGGGCAGACAGGGAAGGGTGACTGGTTTCATGGAGCAACGTGAGTTCCATATTAACTTCCTAACACAACCAATTTTTCTCTGAAAAAAAAGAAAATTGTGATGTCAGATATGGCATGAAATATTTGTCAATAAGCTTTCACTTCAAGATATTTTGAAGCAATTTTTTCCCTATTAAAACTTTTAAACCCCCAAAAATATATTGGATGTTTCTGAGGAAACTCTAATGGCGATGCTTGTGATGCATGAAACACCTGTATGAGGATCTGAAACGTGAAACAGATTGAAACAAGGTGCTTTTTAGGTGTTTACATTTGTACAGTGCCTGTTGGGGTGGAATTCTTGGCTGTGAAATGCAAACTCTAGAAATTCCTGGGGAGCCCAGGTTTGGCATTGTGGTAGAGTTTGATCCGTGTTCCATTGTGGCCAGTTTAAATGTCATCATGTCAAATGGATAAATGGCATGGAAATAAGGGTTCTGTATACAGAATGTGGGAAGACCTACAGAACTAGTGGGAGGTCAAGTGATTCTCACAGGACACTCTGCTAGAGATGAGAGGAAGCCTCCTCAAATATAGAAAATGAACAACTGAACTGAAACACCTGGAATATTTTTTGCATGTTCAGTCAGACCTAATTGTTGCTAAAATAAGCAGGTGCAAATTGTTTGCAGCAATGAAAAGAACTACCCTGTTGGGCAGGAAGTGGCATTTATTCTTGCTTGTTATTATGAGGGAAAGATTTGATATTCCTGGTGACTATGAAGATTAAACCAGAGATTTATGTTAATGCAAAGGATTAAAAGAATTTTAATAACTCTTATAAAGATGCAAATGTTCGCCTGCATTTTATCTTTTTGCAGATGAATGTGCCATGAGGGAAATATTGAAGGGGGAGAAGACATCCTCACTTCCAACTGCAACATGTGGTTTAATACTGCTCTCACATGGTCATTAAGTATTAGTTGTTTTCACCAGTGTGTTTTCAAGCAGTGTGAGTAGGATTAGACTTTTCCTCCCTAACTAACTTAGGAATATCAGGAAATAGCAATCAACATCCAGCTTCAAACACACAGTGCCTGTTTACTGTATGGCTTCATGACTTGCAGATTTCAACAAACTCGAAATATTATTTAATGTATTTTTTTCTTGCTACTCCATCACTGTCAGACTTATTTTCTAATTGGTAAAGAGCTTGAAATACTGGCTCCACTGTAGAAGTGACAAGTGTGTTTCCCTGGTTTGAAACTGTCCTCCCAGTGCAAACACAGGCCACACCAGCATGGAAAATTCTGTGCTTTATTTGGGCACCCTGACATATTATACATATATGTACATACATTTCATATGGAGAAATTATAGAAAAAATATGATTTGTAAAAGGAGGCAATTAAGGTGAAGGTGTAAACATCGATTTATGTTCTATTTTGGGTTTTTTCCTGCTCTTCAACCAATTGTTTACTAACAGATAGGTGTACAGAAACAGAAGCCACCTGGATTTGTTATGCAATTCAGCTGATGTGACTGTGGAAATGTCCCAGCTCTCAAATCAATATAAATCTTCAAAAGGTTTCGAGTAGTTAAACATCAAGTAATCCATATAGTAAAAGTCGTAGCTCTGTTGTCGTTGAGCAGGAGAAAGCTGTGCAAAATACTGCTGTGTGATTTTAGTGGTAGTTCTTTCTTCATTGGAGTGCCGGTCTTTAAACTTGGGGAAAGTTAAATTTTGTGGAGCACCAATTAAGTGCAAGAAAAAGTTTGCATCTTCTTCCATGCTCTCAAACTTCCCAACGAAGTCGTAGTCTATTAAACATGGGCTGCAAAGCCTATTGACGTGATCCCAGTGTATATCCATGCCCACTGGCCTGTGCACATCCAGGAGATACTGAATGAACTCTTTGAACTTCACCCCAGAGCCTGTCCTTAGTGCTTCTTTGGTGGCGTTGACGCGGTACCTGGAAATGATGGCTTTCCCAAAGACCGGGTGGTAGTAGTTGTTGGGATGTTCGAACTTGTCCCGGAAGGCAGACACCAGCTTTTCAAAGGGTTCTCGGATAAACAGCATCTTGGTGTAAGTGTTGAGCCTGTGGTAAATCCCCTTGTGGTCGAAGCCATCCAGCCTCTTCAGGTAGTTGCCGTAGTGCACCGTGTTGTGCTGGATGTCCTTAGTGGAAGAGGCCAGGCCATTGAGCACCATGAGCACCCGTTTCCAGTTCGAGCAGCCGGCTTTTGGGACTTCACAGTATAGAACTCTGTATTTATCTTCGACAAATATTCTGGAAACATGGTAAGGAGTGATTATTCTTCTGTTATTACTCTTGTACTTTGAACAAGTTTCCCTCATAATCCGCTTCCTTTCTCCTTGGATCTGATAGAGACTTTTCCACTTGTTGTTGTTTCTATCCTCAGATTTAAGGGTGGGCAGGTTGAGAGAGGAGCTGTTCATGGAAATCAGAATTGGGCTCTTTTTAATTATAAACCTCCTCCTGCGTTTATGGAGCCTGATGGAATCAGTTTCTTCACCTTTCTGTTGACCTTTCATAGCAAACATGATGCTGCTTTGCCTTCTGTCTGTGCTTTGAAGCCTAGTGGGCACACTTTCAGATGTCTCTAATGAATCGCTCTGCTTTGCTGTTGCTGCTCCCTCTGCAGTATTTTTTCTTAATCTTCTCTCCTGGTTATTGCTGGAAACACAGTCCTGATGAGGAAAAATAGATTAAAGATGTTAGTAAATGAGAGACTGTCACCATTAACAGCTTGCACGACTTCCTGTGGGTGTTTCATACACTCTGAGTTCAGCAGAATTGTACAACTCAATGCATTGTCACAAACCCTCAGCACTGTGCCTGCACTGGGGGACGGGCTCTTTTCTTGTCACCTGGTGCTGTGCTTACATAAAATTCAAAGGCTCAGATGAACCTGAAGTGGGAATTTCTAGTTCAGAACCGGATTTAACTCTATTTTAGGTGGTGTACCCAGACTTTGATAGCTACTTTTGTCTTAGATAAGCTGTCCTTGAAATTCCTGCAGAAGGTATCTGAGTATTTCTTTGTTATTCCAGAATGCCCCCCTTGTCACGAGAATGGAAGGGTTTATTTGTTTGTGTCGTGTGTTTCCCATCCCCTCTTCAGCAGTTTGTCTTGGCAGTGAAGGCAGCTGTGCAGAGTGAAGCCTGACAGGGAAGGGAGGAGGTTTGGGGAGTTTGTAAAGTGGAGAGAAGATGTAGAGGGAGGAAGAGTAGGCAGAGGGAAGCAGAAAGGAGTGCAGTGAAAGCCTGGAGGCTTGGCATGCCAGAAGGGGTTGGGTGAGAGCAGCATGAAGGGGCACCCAAAGTGAAGGGGCCTGGGAGCAGAGCCATTGAAACTTGAGGAGGAGTAGGAAGGGGTTGGAATGAATCCTGGCTGGGATTAGGTGAGTGAAAGCTGAGCAAGTCAAGCAGGACTAGAGGTAAGGCTTTCTGGGACATGCTGTCTTTCATTAGGGGGATCAGGCTGGTTAATACTTCTTTTGGCATAAAGCCCAGATGTCTCTGTTACTTTCTGCTTCTGAAAGCAGCTGACTTAAATGCAGTCTAGTCTGTGCCTCTGAGATTAAAGTTAGGTCCTGGACACTGTTTAGCTGCATGTCATCCCTGGGCTGAGGACACTGGGCAGCAGAGTGGCACAGGAACCACGAGGGAGTGTGTCAGCAGAGGAGCAGATGTGGCTGCAGAATGTTTATTGCTGACCCAGAGGACTTAGTGGTTATTTAGAGGTTTTATAAATTTAAATTTTTCATTTTCAGCCTTTATTTGTTCCCAATAGTATTTAAATCTTTACAAAGTTTAAGGTGTACAGTACAAGGATTAGAAGAAGGGCCATGTTTTTTCAAGGTGACAGATTAAATCTTAATCAATTTTACAAGTCTTTGTTGTCTGAAAGAACTAATGCTGCAGGTAACAAACTTGTGCTGTCACGGATGTTTTATTTTGTCACATTCTTATTTAAGGGTCAGAGATTAACCAAGTCTCAGAAAAGAGGTTCAGTACTCATTACAGAAAGCACTGGTGACAAAAGAAGAAAAAATCAAATTGTATTATTTTGTAGGTGACCTGCTTAAATGGATGAGTGTTATACAAAACTCCAACACAACAGATCAGTGTGAAACACAAGGTTTTGGGGACTGTTGCAGAGTTCAGGTTTCTCATGCTGGCTGCTCTGGGAGGGAAGGTGGTATGTGATGTGCAGACTGAGAAACCAGCTGATCATTTGTCATGTGAGACACTCTTCAGTTGTTGGCAGTGATTGTTGTACTCTGCTCTTACCTTCAGCCCCTGTTTCTGGTAGTCAAAGTGTATGTGTTTGTAAATACCAGATCTATTTCCAAATATTGCCCTTTACAGGGTGGTTGTCATTCAATCATATTATATATAAATATATATTTACGTATTTCAAGCTTATCAAATTCAGACTTCCTAGAAATCTGGATCTTTAATGATGCTGAACAGAGACTTTTTGGGAAACCCAAATGCCACGATTTGCATGTCTGTCAGTGCAAGCCAGGCTGGGGCTGCAGGGCTGGGGTGTGTGGGTCACACCCCACTGCCAGTGGCCCTTGGGAAGAGCTGGCAGCCCCACAGCTGGGCCCTGGCATGTTCTGCACTTGTCCTTTAACTGTGACATCGTGGCAGTGCTCACAGCCACTAGATGGGGGAATTTCACCAAGATTCTTCTTCAGCCTGCTTTTAGGTACCTCTCAAGCCCTTCATTTGATCGGCACGATTTCATACGGATTATTATTATGTGCAAAGTTTACAGGATCTTTTAGCGATATCCAGCCTAGGAAAAACCTCATAAAACTGGAGTTGCGTAGCTTATCAAATTCATATTTTCAAAGGAAAATTTGCATTTCATGGCAAAGCTTTTGATGCATCTTTCCTTTTCAGTGCTTCCTTCATCTCCGGTGTAGTGGCCTTATCTGAGCCATCTCTATCTCTACTCCACACTTGGAATATGGATATGTTTTTCCTTATGTACTTCTGAAAACTTACTTTTTTTGGTTGCTGGAATCCCATGTTATATTTTATCCCTAAACAAAGAAAGAAAGTAAAGTAATTATTTAGAAATAAAAAAACCCCATTAGTTTCTTTTTGCTAGACTGATAACAGCTTGTCCTCTGGCAGCTGAAAGGAAAATAGGAACAAGTCTTATTAATGCAATGATAAATAAACCAGTGGTGAATCATGGTAACAATACTCCTTGGAAAGCCTCTTTATTTATAAATGTCCCAAAAATTGTGAAATGGAGTGAAGGTCTCTATGTCCCTTTTACAGATGGGGAACTGAGATGGAGCAAAGTCCCTGTTGAAAGGACAGCAGCAGAGCAAGAAAGTCAGGACCCAGGTAAGGGCCCTAAAAGAGGCTGTGCTTCATGCATTTCCCAAAAGCTGTGTGGTGTCTCCCCCTGCAGCTCTGGACAGTATGGCAATTATCCACAGGCACAGCTGCCATGGAGCACTCTCCTTTGCTGTAAAACCACACAGGGGGCTTCTGTGTAAGTGAGGTAATGTTTGTAAGACTTTGGGAGAGACAAACAGTACAGAATTGTGTTTTGCCTGATCTTCTGGCTTTGACAGTGATGTTTACCTGAAAGTAGAGTAATAAAGACATGAATATCCTAGACAGCTTTGGCAGATGTATAGGATCTCTTTCCTGTTCCTAACCTCTGCTAAGTATAACTTGATAGTACAGGAATGTCTAATGGAAAACACTATTTAATTATGAAATGTATTTAATGCTTTTCAACTGATAAAACTGTTCTCATCACTGTCACTGTTGCTTGAAGATTTCAGTTTAATAAATTTCCATGATGAATCCACAGCCTTTGGACAAGGACAGCCACAGGTAAAGGTATTACAGGTTGATTTTCATGGCACTTGGAAAGCTCTCAGAAACCCCTTCCATGACAGTTCACATTGTACCTTAGTGCAGTTAAAGCAGCAGGTCCAACTTGGATGATCAGTCATGCTTTGTTTGTTAAATCAGATCTACAAAGGGGTATTTATAGTAGAGTCCAGGTGAAATCACTGTGGTTATTTCTATGCTCTGAGAGCTCATTTAACAGTGTTCATGACACTTTTGGTTTATGTTTGAGCTTTAACTCCACTACAGCAATTTGTTAGCAATGAACTCCAGTGCAGGTGGTGTGTGGGATATTGTGATTCTGTGCCTATGGAAATGAAAGGGCATATTAGTTTTACTTTATCAGAAATAGGTGTGAGACATCTTACAGAAGGAGTCTTAAGCCTTCTCCTAGCTGCTTGTCAAAGGTGGTCAGCTACAAATGAAAGCAGAAAGATATATACTAAAGAGAAATAGAGCCCTCCTTCTGTGGGTTCTGGAGGATTCAAATCCATTCTTCTGTACCAGGCTTTAGGAGATGTTACTAAGCTATTATCCAGTTCCTGATGTGATCAGTTAAAGAACCACATTTATTTTCCTGTTGTGGAATATTTTACAGAGCAATGCAGGACAGGAAACTGCTGTCCCAAACACCCCAGCAAGACCTGAGCACCAGCTCTTTGAAATCATTGATCCCAGAGCGTGGGTGATCTGTTTATACCATGGGAATGGTGTATTTCTCAGCAGGTGAAACCTCTTCTATTCTGCTAACCCTAAGGGGGGGAATTTCAAGCCATTTAAACTGCTTGGCCTTTGCTCTAAGGCATCATTAATGCACTGGAGTAGTTGCTTAACTCATGAGATGGGGAAGGTGTCCACAATTCTGTTCCCTTTCCAAAAGCCTTTTACAGTTGGAAACATAAAAAGAGAGACTTTTGGTCACTTACCAGAAAGCTGAGCAAGTACCTTGGGTGGAATCAGCTGCACATATTGGAGCACTTGCTGTGTCCAATTTATAATGTAAAAGTCAGGGTTAGTTTTTTCAGTTGTGGACATTTGTCCTGACTTAAAGGGAGCTCTGATACGTTGTGGCAAACCCACACACTTTGGGTAATTAATGTTGAACTTGGTAAGTTTCTGCCATGACTAATAATTACTAAAAAAATCCCACAAAAGTGCAAAGAGCAGGCATGAGACCCATCTATTTGGTGGTTAATTTTGACAATGTTTTTGCAGTAGTGTTTCATAAAGGTAAGTTATTTGAGAGATTAATACTTTGTACTGATATGCTCTGCTTGAAAAAATTTTCAAATAAATGCTAGTAGGAGATGAGTAACCATTTGAAAAGATGGTTTATTTCAATTACTGGCTTTGAGATGTAATCAGAACAATAATTCATGCTTAATGTAAATGTTTGGTGAAGCACTTGCCAATCTCTTCAATGTTTTCTGAATTTGTGACAGCTAAATTTGGCTTCTTTTAGCTGTCTTTCTCACGATACAGTCTGTCACTTCAGATTTAAATCTACAAGAAGAAAACCTCTTAAGTGCAGTGAATTCGGGGAAGTTGCGTTGCACAGATCTACTGCACTCATCAAAATCTCAATTTAATGTTATGCTGCATCTTTCCTGTCAATGTTTCTTGCCAAAAAGGTAATATTTTTGGCCTTAAGTAACCCCCCGGTGTCTGCTGCCCCCAGGGGAAGGCTGTGACTCATGTTTGGTGCCAGACATGACAATGACCAACATCTCAGGGCTGCTCAGAGAGAGTGGCTGAGACACAGACTGGCTCCATCAGCTCTGCATCACTTGTGTCACTTTTCATGGTGTTCCTTCCTCCCCTCCTGTGTGACCAGGATTTTCCAGACCTGAGCCTGGCCTGTGTTTTATGTCTGATTTTGTTGTCTTTCATGAAATATGAGCTTTGTGCTTCATCCAGTCCTACCACATAGTGAAACCCACTCTGAGCTTTGCTTTCTTTTCCAAATGCTACAGCAACACAATAAAATGGCCTTTATCTTCCTTGTGTAATGTTAGATAGTTTTACCTCTCTGCCTTCTCCTCTGTCTCCGCTTCAAGACCTAATTTCATTTGGCCTCTGGTGTTTTTCTCTGTTTTGAGGCTCAACTACAGCTGAAATATTTTTTAATAAAAATGATAACTTCAGGTCTGCATCTGCAACTCATCTCTTACTGGGGTTCTGGGCACAGTGTGTAGTGCTTTGCTTCGTCTGAGTGGATTTGTATCCTTTGGAAGGGCTGTTTCTGTCCTTTCACCCATATCTGTGTCAAGTGTCCTATCCACAGCCCCCAGTCTTAGGTCTTTACTCAGAGAGAGCAGCGTGTACTTAACTGCAGAATGAGTAACAGGACAGTACTCAGAATTCTGACAAGCATGAAGAAATTGTAGTTTGAAAAGGATTTCCCCAAAAATACTGGTCAGATAATTTTTTTTCTTTTGGTGTGTGTAATTTTAACTTGTACAATGTAAAAGACCTGCCCATATCTAATCCTAACTTACTCTGGTGTCCAATTGTTCACACATTTGAATTAAATTACTCATTAAAGAAACTTAAATACTTTTAAAGATTGCTACCTTGTAAATGATTTGGTTTTACTTAGATTTAAAATATAGCTTTATTGAGTGTACACATTTAGAATACTTTTGAAGTACATAAACCTCTAAAATGAAAGCATGTTCTAAAAAAATTGGGGCCTTATTAATAGAACAGATAATATGTTATATAATTATATGTGTGTGTGTTTTAATTACATGCTATGTACTTACCCTTTTTCTCACTCGAATTTATAGTTTATTTGATCAGGACAAACTCTGAAAAGTTCCATCTAAGCTACACACTCAGTATCTCATTTTAATACAGATGGAGTTAATTACTCCTTTGAGTAAAGAGCTACTCTTTCCCCCCTAGTTTGGGAAGGCATAAGAAGTTTGTTGAGCTGCCAAGCATTGAGGTTTTTTAACCTCTTTAAGCCCTCTTTCATGTGTGAGTTCCTTTGTAAACCAGGTGAAAAAATTCTTCCTTTAGTTCTTAGCTTTTTGTTTCAATCCTACCACTGCCAAACATGCGATTTCTAATAGTTTAAATGCCACCTATTTGAGTACCTCTGAACCCCAACTTGTGGCTTATTCCTTTGCTGTGGCAAAACAAAATACTTCCCAGAGAGACAAGCCTCTCTCTGCTCTGCTGGGATTGTCCTAACACGCAATTCCTTCCTGTTGATCTCGTGCCTCTCCATCCAGGTCACCCCCAGCAGGGCAGATGCTGGATCACCCATGGATGATGTCCCATGGAAGGGGTGGTCCCTCCATCCCACAGGCAGCAGGCACTGCAGCCCCACGCAGTGTCACGGGGGGCTCACGATGAGAGCAGCTTGTGTGCACTTCAGTTGATTAAAACACCATTCCTCTGGCTTTTTGTAACTGAAATGACTTTCCATCTTAATGAAGCAAGGGAGTCTCTGGACAGAAGTACTGTATATGGGGAAGGCAATGCGATTCTGAAGGGCATACCCTGGAAATAATTAAAAACATTCGCTTCATCCATCAGTTTGAACAAGAAAAAATTACAAATCGGGGAGCCAAAGTAGAGATCAGTACACATGTTAAGTGACTTTTAATGTTTGTCACTTGAGGACCTTCATACTGTCAAAGCACTTGGTATTCCCAGTTGGCCTGTGGTACCAGGAGCCAATCCTGGATGGAGCAGAACTGTCACTCTGGAGCAGAGTGCTGGGCTGTGCCTGCTGCCACCTGTCACAGCTGCCACCCTGTCACAGCTGCCACCCTGTCACTCTTCCCCTGACTCCCCAGTTAACCCCCTGCTAGCCAGTGCTCTTGGGGCAGTGTCCCTCTTGGCATGTCACCTGAGGCCATCCTTCACACATGGCTCTCTTTGCCCTTTCCAGTAAGGGATTCTTGGAGGGAAGGCTTGAGGGCTCAGAGGATGGAGCTGGGTGCCCACTGTTTCTAAATCTGGGTGCCAGCAGAGCACAGTGTTCCTCAGACAGAATATCCAGGCATCTTCCTGCAGTTGTTTCCCCCCTCATAAAGGCTTTGTGCCTTTTGGACAGCTTTCCTTGTGCCTGTCCTGCTGGACACACTTTTGTGTTGTGTCCTAGTCAGAAATACCATCTTCTGAAAGTTCTCTTTATTTTTCTGGTGTTCTAAACACAGCTACATGTGAGAAATAATTCTTTTGACATGGCTTGCCTTGAAAATTCTTCGATTCATCAAAGGGAAAGCAGGAGAGAAGCCGAAGCAGAATTGTTAGCATTTTAGAGGAATAAATTCCTTTTGAATCAAGACCCAGTTGAAGTACTGCTGTGTCATTCTGGTAAGTCCTTCATAGCTGTAGTGATGTTGGTAGCTGAGCATTGTCTGAAACTGTGGAGTTAGTTTTGACCAGAAAATTATAAATTTACCTCCAGACTTTGTGATGAGGTTTTCTGTTATCTGTCCTCTACTCTATTGCTGGGATTGGAAGTTGTTTGAAGAAAAGATTCCTTTATTAATTGGAATTTGGAAACCCTGATACTTCATGCTAACAGACAGGGACGTGAACCCTTAGAGGAAAACACACTACTGTGTTTTTTCGAAGTGTTCCAATAGATGTTGAATCCATCTCCTTGCCTAAATAATCATGTGACTTGCACTTGATCTGTTTCTGTGGTACCTGAGGAGGGAAAGGGGCCCTTTACAGTGCAAGCTTAATTGAAAGGATAGGAATTGCTGTTTGTGAATTTATTATGAGGAAGGTATGACTGCTTGTTTACTTTGCCTTCTTTGCTATTTAGCCATACTAATTAGAACTTGCCATTTTCTGACTTTATAGAATTCTTATCGAATATAAATTAAGAAGGCGGAAAAGTCAAGCCTGAGCATTCCCCATCCCTTCTGTGGACCTATCCCTGGGAATACTGTTAATTAGCATCATTAGCTTTCAGGCACTGTCAGCAGTTGCTTGCAATTTCTACTTAATACCTTTCAGTTATTCTTCATTCTCATATTTAATATTTGCATATTGCCTTCATAGCATGACTTTGGCAAGGACATTACACTTTTCCAGATTTATTAAAAAGTAAAAGCTAAGGTTTAAAATATAGCACTGCATTTATATTTAGTAACCTGTAAGAACTATTCAGGTAACCAGAGGAGTTTCAGTGAATTTCAAGCGAGCACTTAATGCAACTTGACTTCACGTACCTAGTTAGAATAGCTCACATGGAAGCCCAGAAATATTTCAGGACAGTGTGCAAGTAGGACATGAAAACTTCAGTGGTCTTTCTATTGGAGGGGAGACAAAGTAATACAGGTAGAGTTTGGGACTGCTTTCATGTCACTCTGTAGAGACATTTCGTTGGGAAAGAAAGCACAAATGGAGAGAGAAAAGGCTGCAGGCAAAATTTAAAAGGTAGATCTACACAGACATGCCCCTGAGTGCTGAAGTTCACTGCTTTGATAGATAGACTGTAGATCAAAGAACACAGATGTGTTTCCAAATGTTGTACATTATTATGTTACAATCAATTAACTAGAACTGATAGAGTTTCCCTTTCTCCTGTTCTCATAGTTAATTATTGACAAGTCTTTTCAGTATAAGAGATCAATATGGAGCATTAAAAAAACAAAAAAAAAGGACAAAGATAAGGTCTGCAACTCAGCTACAAAACCTGGAGCAGAAGGGGGGATAAGTGGTCAGACTTCGATCTGTGACCTGTGAGAAACAAGCAGCTCTTGGAAGGCGAGGGGTAAAGGGTTGAGCTCTCTGCCAGGGCTTTTATTCCTGAGCCACAGAAGGGCACTGGGGATTTGCTGGTAGTCATTTCTCACTGGCTCTACTCTTCTTCCTTGTGGAGGGGTTTTTGTTGCTTGCTAAGGAGGTCACTTACACTCCTTCAGCCAGATTTTAGTGACTGATGGGTAGAACAATTTGCTTACATAAGAATAGTGTTTTGAATTGAATTTCATATTAGCAAGAATGAGGGGGAAATGGCTCTGCTCTAAAACTGAGTGCTGACTACTGCCAGGATCCAGGCGGCATTATGTGGTAGCCAGGACTTGTCCTCAGCTGGCAACCCAGATAGGAAGAGTCAAAGTGCTATTTTTGAGTTTAGTGAGCTTGATACTTTTTAAAGGTAAGTGCAGGCCATTTAAAGATGTTTGGAAGCTCCTGGAATTCACAATTTCTCCATCAGTAAGGCGGCCGTTTGATGTTCATGTTTCCTCCTTGGCTATGTGAATGTCGATGAAAACCAGGAGTGGGACACCTTGAAAGTCTCGAGTGGACATGCCTTGCTGAGGGCAAGTTTAATTAAATTAGTTAATTTAATGCTTCACATGGGGTGTGTCTGTCTGGCAAGTTCAGGTGCCTGTAGGACACATGGATTGATCTTAACGAAGTGGAATTTCATGTGAACACTGTAAGACAATTCAGCAGGAGTGGCATTTGGAGGCCATTTGCTCTGTTCCCTGCTGCTCACAACTCTTACCATCAGGAGCTGGATGTCCCAGGGTCTGATCCATTTGCAGCTCGCTACTGGCATTGCAGGGAGCCCTTTGGTGTCCCTCTCCCTGCACACCTTCCAGCACCACTCCTCATTCCAGCAGTGCTGTTCTGCCCCCAGCTCACTGCTGCTAAAGGGAATGGCTTTCATCCATCCCCATGGCTCAGCTCTTCCCTCCCCTGGTCACTGCATTTTCCTTGCCCTCCTCTGCCCAACACAAGAACTGGCAGAGGGGTCAAAGGGAAGCTGCAGCAGTGGTGTGGCAGTGTGCCTGAGGGATGTGGGGGAGGCAGAAACAGCCTCTGTGGGCACTGGTGACTGTTCTCTTCATCCACACACCTGGATGAGCTACACTGGTCTTCTCCAAGGGTCCCATCTGCTGTGGCAGGGGCAAAGGGCAGGTATTCTCCATTTGGTCACTAGTCCCTGTTTCCTGCAGGTGCTCCCTCTCGTGCTGCAGGAGCCAGAGGGCTCTGGTGTGGTTACCTCCCTCTGTCACTCTGAACCACCAGTGGTACCTGAAGTGAGAACCCTCTGCCACTGCCATTTTAGGGCCACATTTACATTTTTCATTCCACATAATAGCACTTGCTGATTTTCTAGTACCCCAGTGTAGAATGATGCATCAGCCCAAGGAGGGCTGCATGAATTGAGAGATGGAATTGTTGGCATCTACTTTGACAACCCAACTTTGGGATACCGTTGCTATGACAATTGAATAATCTGGTTTTGTAAGTCACTGCATACAAACAGTGAGTAGTAGCCAATTGGTTGCTGAATATGTTTAGCTGGGAATGGAACTTTCATTTAGCTGATGAAAGTCTGTGAATGTGTCTGAGTTCATTGATATCTTTTCTACGACAATGACTGTTCAGAGCATTCCAATGTAACTGTGCTTCACTCAGAGCCCTGCCTACAGTTATAGTTCTATTCATTCTCTCCATTATGCATTGGCTAAACAATCTGCTCCTCTGTTTCAGACCTCAGGGCCAAGCTCTGACAGGTGGAGCTATTTCCTGGCCACAGAGCACGCAGTGACCTGGTGTGTGGCTCACACGGTGGAATTCAGTGTTGTCACTTGTTTTGCTGCCTCTGCTCCAGTGCTGATTAAACCCCAGGACTGTGGAAAGCTGTGCCAAGTCAGGCCTTTGCCTGTGTGGCTGTTTGTTCCATCTGACATGCCACCCTTTTGCTTCAGACGTGGACTTCTCACTGAGCTGCTCTGTATCCTGGTGGGTTTGGCTGAGGTTGCACACAGGTCTCACTCTGTGTAAACACTAGACAAGATCTATTTTTAAATTACAGTAGTATGTGCAACTCTACCAGGGAGCCTTGAAGTCTCAGCCTTTTGTGTTTATCTGAGTTGCTTATTAATTAATATTTTACCCGTGACAAGTCACTTGATGTCAGTCTTTGTGTCCACTTTTGGTGTTGTGTTAAACACGTTCAAAGTCACGACTTCATTGTAACTGCAGGTGTCTGCTACATGTGAAATGAATAGTGTTCATCAGAAACAAACCTTTAATTATTTGCAAATCTCATTTGGTGATCTTCTCATGGGCTTAGAGTTGATCCATTGGGAGAAAAAGAAAAGAATGATGTTTTGTCTCCACTGAGTTTCCTACAGTTTTATTCCTCATTGTTCGGAAATAGAATATTTAAAACCTTTGAACTCCACTGGCTGAAGACTCGCTACTCTGACAACCGGAATGGGAAGCATGGGTTAAAACCCCCCTTTATTACAGTATTAGCATAACTTCTGTTTAAGCAATATTTATGACTATCCAGCACTGTTTTTTCAACTCTGAAAAATGTGGCGTTTCCTTCAGTGCTCAGGTCCTCAGTGAGCAGGCAGTGACACATCATGGATTTTTACAGCGAAGGTAAATGCTCTGCTCGTCTCTTCCCTCACTCTGCATCTTCTCCCTGGGCTTTCCCCAGACAGCCCTGGGCAGGCAGGGCTGCTCCACTGAATCCATGACTTTTGGCAAACTGCTGTGGGCTTGCAGAAAGCAAGTTTTCCCCTGTTCAACTTTATTTAAGAAAAAAATAAGGGATAAAATTTTCAGTGACTTCTTTGATTTCTGCAAGAACTTTAGTGAAGGAAAATAAGGATGTGCGAAAAAATACTCGGAATAAAGTTTTGGTCATACTTTTTCATTTCTTTGTGCTTCTGCCTCAAGAAAAACTAAAACTAAACCCATCAGGAGCATGCCTGGAAAAGAACATCACCACTTCACACACTCTCACTCTTTTCCAAGCGTTTCTCCTTGCATATAAAGGGACAGCTTTTATAAAACTGTCATAAAGCCCTGTAGGAAAATCTTTAATTATCCAAAAAGTGAAGATGTCAAAAAACATAAGGACTAAGTCAGAAATAAAAATGTTTTGCATCTTTCTTTAGAACGAATATAAATGCCTGTCTCTGTTTTCTCATCCAGCTTTGCTGCTTTTTACCCCTTTTAGATTTTCTTCTCCATCTGAAGGCGACCAAGGCCTTCTGGCAGGAGCTGGGTTTATGCTTTTCAAGCAATCTCAGATTCTGTTTTCACAGATGCTCTCAACTTTGTTTGGTGGAGCTGAAAGGAACTAAAAGCTGCAGAGGCACACCACGTGCAATTTCACATAGCTTTTTGGTACCTTTTGCTGTACAGGACAGAAGGGTTCCATTTATTGGGAGGAAAAGTACAGTAGCGTGGCCTCAAATCCCTTCCCATAACTCCTTGTGCACTTGGTTTGCTTGCACAAAAATGAAATTCTTCAGAGCATATTCCTCAGAGAATCCCTCGTGCCAGTTACTCAGAGGAACTGGAGAAACCTGCGTGTTCACTTGGAGGGTTGTATGTGGGGCAGGGCTGATAATGTTATAAGAAGCAGCATATCTTACATTAATAAAGCCAAACAATTAAAACTATAGTAAGCTTGATCTGATCTCAATTTACTACCCCTTAAATGGAGCTGTAGATTCAAATTCAGCCAGCCTGTGTCTGGCCGAGGAACTGAGCTGGTGCATGAGCTTAGGGAGCTTGCTGAAAGACTAAATTTTTCATTGCATTCTTTATTTTTACAGAGATATAACAATATCCTAAAAGTTTAGACACAGGACCTGTGCTATAAAGTCTGAATGTGTTTTTGCAACACTGGGTCCTCCAGAGATCTTTTCTGTAGTGCCTAATCCTGTATTTTATAATGGTGTGTTTCATAAAAAAAACCCCATTCTGTCAAATCACAAGTCAGCAGTGAATTAATAGAAGAAAATATCTGAAGTAATGTCCTGTTAGGAACTGGCTCCAGATGGGTCAGGCAATTCCAGAGGCTGTTCCTGTGCTGCTTTTGGCTGGGAGGGAGTTCATTTTCTCCCATAGAGTGGCTACCATGGGGCTGTGGTTTGCATTTGTGCTCAGTGCTGATAATTCAGGGCTGGTTTTGTTAGTGCTGAGCAGGGACTACACCAAGTCAAGGGCTCTTCTGTCCCTCAGCCCACCAGGCAGCAGGCTGGGGGTGCACGAGGGTTTGGGAGGGGACACAGCCAGGACAGGTGACCCCAGCTGAGCTTCCTCACTTTTCCTTTGGGATTCTCTCCCCAGTCCCACGGGGGGAGGGCTGGGAAGGAAGAGACCCTCTGGGTGGGGCTTGGATGCTGGGGGGGTTAAACCAAGATAGTACCTTAGTGCAGACAACACTCACGTTGTGTCTTGCTGAATAGGTTTTAAATGCCCTTCATTTTCAAGAGGTTTCAAAGCCCGTGCAACATAAAGTGAGGAGCTGGACTTGGTGTCACATGGTTTGTCTTGGACTTTCTTCCAAGTTCTGCCTGTGTGTGTATGTGAATGTGGATGGACACATTGCTGTCTCAGACATCCCCCATGCTCTTACTGTGCATGCTCCTTTGCTGGGATGGGCTCTCAAATATCACCAGCCAACTGTTTGGCCTCACATTCTATCTCACCTGAAGTGCCACAGTGGAATAACTGATGTAGAAAATAGAAATATTCCTGGTGAAAGTTAGATTTGTGGGTTTATGAACCACTTGTGTGATTTTTAACGTAGGGGTTTGTAAGTCTTATTTGGTTCTATAGAGTGTTTCAGACTAATTTGGATGTGGGTATGTGGCTATTATATCAAGTCATTTTAATAGTTTTTTTTGAAATATTGCCTCCTGGTCATATTCTCAAAATCTGCATAACTAACAGTGTTTAAAGGAAGTGTGTTCTGGTAATTTTTATTTATAATTGCAACTTTGTCAGTAAAATAACACAAAGAAATTCCTCCCTGTTATATTAAGACTACAGAGATCTACAAGTAGCTGCAGCATCTCTGCTTAAACCATTCTCCTCTCGGAGTGCCCCAAAAGGAATGAGTCTGGTTTGGTGCTTTGCACAAACCCTCCCTTGTTCTCAGGGTTCTCTTTATCCTCTGTCAACACCCCAAGGGCATCCCAAGAGCCAAAATGAATTTATGCAAACATCTTAAGAGAACAGAAGTGCCTATTAGGATTTCTAATGTTTTGAATGTTTTTCTGCCTTCCCTTATCTGTATGTGGCTTTGTTTAAGCAATAAACTTATAAATAATTAGAAATCCAGATGGGGATTTCTTTTGCCTTAAATCTACACAGGGACTGAGGAACCTTGATTCAGTTGTTATTGAATTAGAGAATTATTGAATACTAAACTAAAGTAATACAAAAACGCTGGGTCAGGTGAAGAATGCCATTTGTTTCAACTGGATTTAATTATACTTATCTGTATTTAACACCAATAAATGTCCACATGTTCATGACATGTAAAATGCTGATACTAGTTCAAAACAATTGAATAAAAATTTTCTTCTTCTATACATCACCTTTATTGAAATTGAGAGACATAGTAATGAACACATTGTATACCATGTTTTGATAAGAATGCTGTGATTCCAATCCAAGTAAGTTATTTTAAATTAAATGAAAGTCTGTATAGTGTTCTAGACAGTAAGCTACAACACTTAGAACCCAAATGTTGTTAAACATAAAAAGAGGAGAAAATATTTTAGTTGATTTTTACTGTCCAAATTCAGATAAGGTATGCTTATGGCAAAAAGCACAATGTGGAAATTGTAATCTCNAACCCAGCACTGCCATCCCACCACTAACCACATCCTGAACACCACATCTTTTAAATACCTCCTATAACTTGCAATCCTATAGCTCCTTTAGAAAGCATGTCATTAGATAGATATTGAAAGGAAAATCCTGAGGATGGCTCTTCAAAACCAATAAAAGTGCCTTTATGAGCTTTTATGGAAGTTTTTATTGCTCGGAGGGTCTTAGTCTCGGCAGGCAGCGAACCACATTTAGACACTTCCAACCTGTTTCCCACAGCCACCTCCTGAAGTTGTTGCCCCAGCAATTACAGCACTTCACTCCTGTGAACATATTTATTTTCTCTTCTAAGTTTCTGCCCAGTAAAGTCAAAATACAAAATGCTAACCATATGTACCTGCTCTTAAGTGTTGCTAGCAAGTGAAGAGCTCAGTGATGGCTCCTGGAAAAGGAGCAAGTTGCTTTGTTTCCAGTACTACAGTAGCTAAGACAGCAAACATTAATTTCCATTAAGCACTTTGCTATAAATCTCAGTTTAATATCTGTTTCAGATGTTCTAGATAAATCCTTAACCTTTCAGTTGTTCCCTCTTGTAATGCTGTATCACTGATGAATCTTGGCAGTGATAAATGGCATGGTCAGACCCTGCAACTACCTCTACCCATGTTCTTGACTGTCTTTTCTTTAGAAGGAGGGTCAGGGAAGACACTTTGAATTCTAATGCCCATAAACAGCATCCTTCTTTGCTTTCCTTTCCTCCCCTTCCCCAGGCTCTGAGCCTGGCTGCAAAAACTAGAAGTTGCCCTCTTAAAAAGAATTAAAATCATTGGTACATTGAATGATCGAAACAATTTGCTTATTTTTAAGCAATGTTAGACATCATTAGTGATTTGCAGCCTTCCACCAACAAAGCATGTAAAATTCTGCAGTAGGTGGATTGTCACCTGAAGGAGGAACCCCCACCTGCCATTGAGGTCACCTGCAATGAGTTTGCTGTATTTTTGCAATAAATTGTCTGATAGCAGAGCCATAAAATTGAAAAAGTGATGCACATCTTCTTCCAGCAACCAGAAACTCCAGGAATCTGCTTCTTTTTGCCACACAGGTCTAGGACCTTTAAAAAAGTTCCCAGTTGGACAGAGAGCACTTGCCCTGCAGGGGAGGGTTAACACATCTTCTGTAAGTGGCTGATTTGAGTGGGATGGGAATTGACTTGAACTCTGAAACTTTTGTGTTTGCCCCAACTTTACACCCACCTGATGGGAAGACTCGCAGACAGGCATAATAGAAATTCAAAATTATGAACAGTGTTATTCCAGGTGTCGAAGTGCAAAGGTAGAGGTAATGAAGCAACAAACCTGTCTTCCCAAGGACAAAATAAAAAATTTACTGCTTTATTCAGTTAAGATCCAGGTGAAACCAGGATTTTGATTCAAAGTTAGAGTGTAACTTTTCATGAAATGAAAACACCAAATTAATTTAGAAAGCTCTCATTTTGGGAATATTCAGTTTCTCTTATAATGGTATTTTCTGCAATATATTTTCTATGACTATCAGAAGCATCAATCATAATATGTTTAAAAAACTCCAAATCAAAAAATCCCCCCACTCAGTCTAATAACGCAACATGAAGTATTTAAATTTTCCTAGTGTATTTTCCACTGTGAAGAAAACAGTACAGGTGATTTAAAAAAATAAAGTTGACATGTGGACTCCTGTGCAATGTAACAATTTAGTAGTCAACAATATTATTAAGCTGTCATGAAAAAGCATAAAACTCTTAGATATTAATTCTTGTTTTCAATGTTATCTGTTAGGATACACGAGCTGAGGTCACTCCACACCTAAGACCTGGCTCAGCCCATAACATTCCATGGTACCACCAGCTCGATCTTGGTCCAGGTTATTGTTTCAGGGGGAATAATCTTTCTTAACAAGCTCTCAAGGGTCTCACAGAACTGTATTAATATTAAATGGAAATTTCCCATCACAACATGGAATGCAACAGTAAGGATAAGGCTTTGTTTATCACAAAAAAAATAATTAATTTTGTCCTTTCTCTTTGCAATGTTTTTTGTGCTATTTGTTAATATATTTAGATTAGATGCTAAAGTGAAAGCCTAAACACGCTGTCATCTTCAGACACACTCAGGCAATTAGAGTGCAGCTTGTGTTATTGTTTTATAATTCAAGCCTAGTGAAGTCATAAATTAAGAAGCTCATTAAATTTTCAATTGCATTAATAGGAAAATTCAACTTATTAAATTCTCTCGTAAGGTCTAATAACAAAACAATTGAAATTCATCTTTATTTTTTTCCTCTATCTTCGTTAACCCTCATTGCCCAGACAACCTTCTCTACCTTTATTGCAGGAAAAAAAAATCATAGGAACATAAACTATAAAAAATACTCTCTCTTACATGGAGTTTAACAGTGAGCCCCTCTGTCACATTTTAAAGAATTTCTGAACAAGGTCCATGCGTGCCAGCCTGCCCCACAAATAGCTGTGCCCCGAGCCTGGCACTGCCTTGTTCCAGCAGCACTATCAAATACAGACTGATAACACTGTTTTTATTTGGCAATGCCTGACTCAGTCGGATGCTATAGGCTGAGCTAGTTCAGAAAAGGAGGTATTAAGAATATCTCTGTTTTCACTGTGATTGGAAACAGTAAGTGTATGTATTTAGTGAAGCTTGCAAATATGAAACTGCTCAGTGAGCTCAGTCTGTACTGGCAGAAATGCCTTCATAGCCATTAAAATCCCAGGCACTGGATTCACAGTTGTGGTGAATTTCCTTACTTCATGGAGCTTTTCTTGGTTTTTTACACCCAATTATGTACATTTTTTTCCACTGTGTGTTAGCATGTTCGTGTTCTAACAGTTCAAGAACTACAGAAATTCTTCCTTCATCCAGGTAGGGGTTGTTGGTGTTTAAATGACTCAGTGGTTATCTGAGTTATTGCCAAATTGTAGTGAGACAGAGAAATGATCATGAGGAGGCTTGCCATGCTTTGTACCTGGTACTCATGCTAGGTAAGCCCATACACAGAAATAAAAATATTTGGCTAGATAATTCGAAGGCTTCATTGTAAATGTGAATTTTTATGAACAGTGCACTAACAAGCTTCCTGTGCCTGTCACCATCCAAAAGAGTGGAAAAGCTGCCTTCCATGCCCACTCATACCTACCCAAACCACACATACTAGCTCCCTGCTCAATTAACTGCTCAATCTGGGCAAACAAATATCTGAGGGCAAAATTTATTCCTTCATTTCTTCTAGAGCATCCATTTCTGCATCCTTTCCCTGGGTGCACAAATCCATCCTATTGCTCAGTGCACAAATCCATCCTATTTCTCAGTGCATGCCGTGACCTCCTGGATTCTCCAGGCTGTGATTCTTCACCAGGGACCCACCCAAACCCCTCAGTCACACTGCACAACAGGGCATTTTCTGAGTCACCTTTTGCCTCCCAAAGGTATTTGATAATTTCAATATTAGCTCTTCCTATTCCCCTTGCGGGACACTTAGGTGTCCAACTGCAAGGTCCACTACATTTCTCTTTTTCCTTCTGTGAAAACTAGGGGGGTTTTTGGAAGCAGGAGGAGAGGAAATTAGTACAAGAGGTACCTGCAGTCTTTGTTGGGGCGTGGGGAACGTGGGAGCAGAGCTGCAAGTGAAGGGTGTCCGTGGGGGTTTTATCCTTTAAACCTCTAATGCTGCTGCTCTTGTAACTTCCTATAAATGATTTCATGCCAATCAGTGCTCAGGGGGTTTAATAATGCTGTAGAGCCAAGTCATAACCTGCTGTGCTCCTCAGCTGGGGAACTCAAAATATTGCAGGTCACTGCAGCACTTCTATTCATGCTTTTATGAGGTGATGCTCTTCTCTCTCTTCTTATGCTTCTGTCACTGAGGGGAGTGAAGGGAGTTGCCAGAAAAACAGGATTGAAACACTCTCTCAAAATGTGTAGCAAAGTAAATTAATCAGGTTTTTTATTTTGTTACTTCAAGCTTCAGATTTAATTGACTAAAATTATGGTACTTTTGAGTCCAACTCATTGTTTTTGGCTGCTCAAGACTGTCAATATGACACATGTGGCATTTCTCTTTTTCTTTATTTTTTCCCTTTTTTTTCTGTCCCCTCTCCAGACATCAGTTCTGGCAGGTCTGGGTCTGCATGGGGGCACTGCATCATACACTGCCAGGGCTCATTTTGGTGAAACCAAAGTACTGGCTCTAGGGAGACTTCCATGCCTTCCTCCTCTGTTTCAAATAGATTGTCCAAAGGTTTAAAAAAACATCCTAAAACCAATGAAACAAAGCAGCAAAATCCGCCAAATCACAAAACCAAACCAGAAACAGAAAGAAAGAGGCAAGCCATAGCTCTGGGAACTGGTTTGCTCCTGGCCAGGCACAAACCCAGGAGTCCATAACAACACAGACCCCTCTTTGCCCTGTGACATTCCTCATTCTCCCTCTCCTCATTGCTCTTTACTTTTAACTTGTCTCTGCTGAGCTCAGTCAGAAGGTTCTTAAGAACTCTTCCCTTTCTCCTGTCACCAAATGTTAATTAGTGAATATACTGTCTTAACCTTAATTTTCTTCACTTTTTGTTCCCTTCCATGTTTTCCTCAGTCTGTACGACGGTGTGGTTTGGATTTGTGCTGAAAGCAGTGTTGGTAGTACAGGGATGTTTTCATTGCTGCTGAGCAGGACTCCACAAACCCCAGCAGGCAGCAGGCTGGGGGTGCACAGGGGTTTGGGAGGGGACACAGCCAGGACAGGTGACCCCAGCTGAGCCAGGGGATATTCCATAGGATTTGGCATCCTGCTCAGTGTATAAAGTGGGGGCAGAGGGAGGAGGAGGGGGAACAGTGGCAGTGATGGTGTTTGCCTTCCCAGGTAACCACTGTGGTGCTGGGGACGTGCCCTCCTGGAGGTGCTGAGCACCTGCCCAGCCATGGCAAGGGGGGAATGAGTTCCTGCTTGGCTTTGGTTGTGTGCATGGCTCTTGCTTCTCCTCCTAAACTGTCTTAAACAACTGTGAGTTCTGTCACTTTTAGTCTTCTGATGTTCCCCCTGGTCCCACCATGGACAGAGTGAAGTGAACATCTTAGTGGGCAGTTTAGTTGCTGGCAGGGATTAAATCACAACAGTGAAGTTCTTTTTTTCACTGGAAAAGTGAGGAGCACCCCTTGAAACCACAAAAAACACACCAAAGCAAAACAACCCCCAAACCAAATCACCAACCAACCAAAGCAAGTGATTAACTGAAAGGAAGGCGCTGTCTATGCAGCTGAGACTCTACAAAGACGCTCTCTTTAACCCAGTGTATTCTGACTTGCTTTAGGATTTTCTGCAATATTTGCAGTATCAAAGCACTTCTTGGATCCTTCTGAGTTGTATAATGAGGGGTTTGCTTGACTTCCTGAAGTCTTTGGAGTGACAAGAAAGACTTCAAATGAGTCCTGACTGGGCTTTAACTCTAAGGTTTTTATTCCCAGAGCTAAAGGTTGTGCCACCCTCAAGACAGAGAGGTATATCCAAATACTGAAGGTTGTTACAGTCATGATGATGAAGATACAGTAAGGAAACACTGGTCGGTGGGACTTCAATACTTTATTTCTTCCTTCCTGTAATGTGGAAGTTTCCAAGCAAGTTTCTATAGTGTTTTTGAGTAGATGGTACCAGCAGTGAAAGGACTGGCCCTAGTTTTGTTCTGGAGCAGCAGAGCTCAGTCTGTGCCCAGCTGTTCCTGCTGTTGGAAGCACTGTCCTGTTGGCAGTTCCAGGCTGGCAAGGGGCACTTCTGCTGACTGCTATTGGAGGGGTGTAATGAAGGGTTGAGATGCAATGAAGGGCACCTGGCTCAGCAAGTTTCTATAGTGATTTCATAAGGAAATGTGGGATTCCATGGAGAAATGTGATCTGCACTGAAGATGTGCTTAAGCATGTTTTGCTTAATCAGTGTCCTCATGAAACCTGTTTTCTCTGGCTTGGTTTAAGCATTTATCTTTAAAGTGTATAGCTGTAACTGAGCAATGTGAGTAAACTATCTCTAGTTCTGTGCAGGAAAGAGAGTTTGGCAGAACAATACGTTCTGGCTTTTCAATTCTTGTCTTTTATCAAGCATAATAATAAGTTTTAATGCACCTTTCCACTGACTTCTTTGAACAACCCTGCTGCAATAAAGCATATTAAATAATTTCATTAACCTTGGCCTAGACTTGCACTAAGAAGCTCCTTAATTGGGCAAGTGTAGCACAGATGTGAGGTCTCTGATTACTGCAGCTATGCCAATCTACTGGCAATGTGTCATCTTTAATGTGACAGCTGTATTCCAGCAATCAAGGGTTACAGCTTCTGGCAGCATCAACTTCTTATTATGCCATTTCTGCTCTGCAGTAAAATAATTATTTCAAAGTGAGCTGCTTCCTTCTCGTCCCTAACCTGAGATCAGAAGTCCTCCTGTTTATTTTTGCCTGACTTTTCATCTAATCATTATCTGCAGCAGCTGGGTTCATGTTTAGAAGTTAGTGTTCTGAGACTGACCCAAGGTATGCTACTCAATAAAAAAAGTGTGTGTTTATATATAAAAATAATACATGGAAAGCTGTTCAAGGGACATTTCTCCCTTCAGGAAATGGACTAGGAATAGCTAAAAATCACAGGAGATTTTGTAGACTTAATTATCACATACACATTATTTTTATGAACTTGTCTTTCAGTTACTCTGTGAACTCTTCAAATGAATACTTTATACAATTATTTCACCTCAGGAATTTAAAAATAAAAGCCATGCAGTCCCTGTCTTGAGAAGCTGCCACAGCAAAAGCCTGAATCACTTTGACTGATTTCACTTGAGGTATTTTTAAAGAGGAATATTTTATTGTTCTTTATTCTGAAATGGTGAACTGCCTGTGAAGTCCAGCTGGCAAACAAGGGAATTGCCAAGAAATCTTCTGCTGCCACAACAACACTTGCTCAGCTTTGCAGAGGTCAAAGGCTCCCCCCTGGTCCACTTTCCCACTTCCCATTTCTGAGATTGCTCTGGGAATCTGAGTAACAGGTGGAGAAGGGGAGGTTTGGCTTTTTTAATGCTGTAGACCAAAGAAGTCCCAACTAAATGGGGAAGTAATGCAAAAAGCCTGAAACAATTCTGAATTATAACCACACAACCAAAAATAGAAGCAGCTTTTCTGGGGACTAATGACTACAGTTGGGGACAGCAATCGCAATGGAAATTAGAAAAGCATCTTGTAACGAGAAACACTTTTCATCAGCACCTGATTTTTAATAAATCAGTGCTGAATTTTAATTTGTAGTTCAATTTCCTTAATTCATGCACCCTGTGTAACCAAGACATCAGTGTCATCAGATGGATGTTTTGTTTTTGCCCCTCTGCTTTAAAGGTCACGTCCTAATTCAAGGAACTATGAAGATTACCATCTTGCAGTAATTTGAGGCTAGATAAGGTTTCTCTGCAGCCTTAAGAAAAGTGTACTGACGTACTTTTGGCAACAGAGTAGTATGATCTGCTGCTGCTACGTGAAAACCCAATACAGAATCTTTATTAATAATCCTGTTAATGTTTCATCTAATGCGAGGGAAATGGTAAATAAATTGTGGCTTTAACCCACTGCTGAGCTTCCAATTACTGTTTTTCTCCCTATCTACTTGCAATATATCATTTTTTTAATATGACTGAAATGTTCTAACAATCAGGGCTTAGGATCCTAACAGCATGAAGTCCTCATTACATGATTTCTGCACTAGAGCAAAATAATGATTGTGAAGCAAGCTGTTCTCCATGTCACATTTACAGAATAACTCATAGGACTACCCATTTACCAGCTCCTGGTTATGGATTCAATTACTTCATGCCTCGGGTTTGTGGATGTTGGAATCATGTCATGCATCTGTCTTGAGCTGCACCATAAAAAGCATTCAAAGTGAATAAATTACAGGTGATGTTCCCCAGCAGCACTCTGAGGTTTTTGCTTTCTCCCAAAGCCATTCAAGGCTGTGTCTTCTAAAAGTTTAATGAAGGGTTTCATAAACCATAAAAAAGCCCACTAGAATGTCATGACCTTCTTTCATTTTTTGATTCTGTGCAGAAACCTGTTTTCCACAAGTAACGGGGAGAAGGGTTACACTTGAGTCAGCATTTAAATGGTATGTTCTAGTCCCAAATACATATTAAACAGAGCTGTAGAGGTAAATAAACAGTATTTCAGATGGCTATGCAGATCTTGTGAAGAGAGATTTTATTTTTCCAAACAAAAGCTCTATGTGTCAGATGAATACGTTTTGCCTCCTACAGTATGCAGTATAAAATTGGCAAGGAGATGAAATCATAAATACTTAATTATTAGCAAGTGACTCTGGGTGCAGCTGCTGTATATCTGCTATTTCTTATATTAAATATGTATCAGGGGGAAATTCAGGGTGTCTGACTGTACTTCATGTGACCTATAGCCCAATTACTTTTCTTCCTGTTGCTACAGGATAAAACTAAGGCTTACATTAATGTCAGGATGACCAAATCATTAGGAAAGCCAGGGTTTTTTTTAATTTCAAAAGGGATCCTCCTGTGCTGCCAGTGTAAGAAAACATAGAGTGAACACCTGTTAATGTGGGATCTAAAATAATGACCAGGTTTGAAACTCAAACAGCACACAAACCACCCCCCAGTTACAGCTCCAATAGTGATGGTGCCTTTATGAGAGGTTTTGCATTAGCTGCTGTTTGTTTGCTCTCTGGTGCTCTGGAGAACGATGCTTATTTCAAAATGAGTTCACTCGGAGCAGGGTCTTGCTCTTTTTCCTCCTCTATTTGTTTTTTCCCTTTCTTTCTCAGCTTTACCCAGTTTCCCAGAGGAAGGCTGCAGATCCAGCCCGAACTGTCCCTATCCTCTGGCAAACTCTTCCATGTGCTCCCAGCTCACTCTCCGCTGAGGAAACCTCAGTGGCAAATGGTTTTCTCTCTCACCAGCACTCTGAAGCAACCTGAGGGAAAAATGAAGATTATTCTGACATGATGAGAGAGATTATGCCCAGTAAATTCCTAACAGTTTCAGGAGTTTGGCTGACTGCAGCAGACTGCCAAGTATTGCCTCGTGTGTCAGACTGGGTGGTCCTAAATTTGGGATGATGCTTGTTGCATTCAGTCCTGGAATGCCAGGGTTAGATCACATCCAGGGACTGCATTAATAACCCATTTGCTCTATAAATTGTGGTTTACATACATCAGAAAACTGTGGCTGTTTTCCCAACAGGTGAAACATATGAAGAATTTTTGGGTGTACATGCACTGTTTTGATGTTTCTGCCATGTGTGAAGGGTGTGCCTGGTGGGTACAAAAGGCTAAAACACCTGAGGAGTTCCAAATCAATGTGCACAACTTTGTTGTTTTGGAGGTGTTTTACCCATTGTTAGGAGAAGAACTTCAGTTCAGTGATGGCTTGCTCAGCTCAGCTCCAGCCAGCAAAGTGTGGCTCAAAGGAGACTGGTGTTACACCTGCAATTAGACACTGAGGTGTGGGCTTTTAACAGAGACATGGGAATGATATTTTTATATGCCTTTTTTTTTTCCCTCCCCCTAACTGCTCTATTTTTGTAGCTTTCCAGCTGTTACTCTCCTGACCTTTGTTTGATAGTCCTGACTTACAGGATCACTCCCAGAGCAAAAAGATACAGTTTCATGCATCATTAATTCCTTACAACCTCGGTGTTTTATCTCATCCCTCCATGCTGTTCCTTTCAGTGTTTTAACAAAACATTAAGGATTTAAAGTCCCATTTCTCTTATCCCTCCAAAAGTTATGGATGCTGTAACTAACTCTGTACCCCATGGCTGACATCCTGCAGCTGCACCCCCTGTAGCTGTATTAGTGAGGAGTACAGGGGCCCCGTTATCATTTGGCTATGCTAACACAATTAATAGAAGAACATGTATATGTGAGCTAACAGGCAACCTATTCTAGAGCCAATGCCTACAAAATCATTACCTTGCAACCTCCAGAGAGTGTGAGAGTTGTGTGCCATGCACTGGTCTAGGGAGTGTTTCGTATATTAAACGTACTGTGTACTCCTGTCAATATAAACTACTTCATTCAGCAGGTATTGCAGATATGCAGAAGAATAATATTTAATGGAAAATGAGCATGGAGAGAAAAGAATGAAAGGGTTCAAAGTACAATCAGACTCGACAGAATGGGAGAGAAATAGAAAGAGTTGTGTGTGAAGTAACTGGGTTTGTTGTGATTAAAGAAATCAGGAGGTACCAGGCTTGGCAGGACGAGAGCCACAGAAAGGCTTGAACATCATCTTTTTTTCCAAAAGCTTATGGTGTACCATTGTCACAGATAAATGCAATTGTCTATAGTATGTCTGATCCAGTTGGAGACTGGATCACTGCATTCCCTTTTCGTCCTGCCAGCTGTATCAGCTGCACTCTGAAGCACTGCAGCCCCCGAGGAGGCTCCTGAAAGCCCTGCAGCAGCAGGAGCAGAACTGTTCCTGCCCCAGGGAGCAGCCCTTCTCCCAGCAAGAAGCTTGGATGGTCTCCCTGGCAGATGCTGAAGCTGCAAGGAGTGTCAGCTGCCTGTAGATGCCTGAGGGACCTTTCAACAGGCCAGGCTGAGGTGTGTCTCGTGGCACAAGAATGGGAAATAGGGGATATAAAATACAGACACAGAGTGTGTCAGAAGTGGAAATTCCCTGAGTAGGTTGGCTGAGGCCTGAGGAGCTTCAGGGCATGTTACAGTCATGGTGGCTGTGGAGAATTTTTAGCTAGATGTGATTTGGGGAGCAGACTTGTGTGTGTGGGATTGGCCACCCATAGCTATCCCAAGAGATTACCTTCCCCTGCTTTTCCTCCACTGCTGCCTTGCTGACAAGTGTCAGCAACATGACAAAGCAGTCACTCCTCTTCAACCATGTTTTGCCTTACTAAGGATTTCACTTGTGTCCCAGATTATTGAAATTCCATTTTGAAAAAAGCTGCCACTGTTCATCCCTGCCTATATAATGGTGGAGCAGCATGCTCCAGGCTCAGCTTTGAATCCTTCAGCTTTGAATCCTACCCCAGGGTGACACTGGCAAGGGTGGGACTTCCCAGCTACTGCTCCGTGTCTTCTCTTTGGAGTGGAGCTGCTCCTTTGCACAGAGGGCAGGGCTGTAGGACACTGCAGGGGAGCAGAGGGGCTTCAGGCTCTGCTTCCCTACTCCAACACCACCTGAGCCTGTGCCCTTCAGGGTGGGGCATTATCCAGCCAAGGTGCTTTTCAGCTCCACTGTCGGACTCACAGAAGTGTGATGGGATGGGTTACTGGGGCTTTTTTTCAGTTCTCATTGCTAAGGCTGATGTTTCCCCATCATTTCTTTGTAGTAGCCCCTCACATTTGGAAAGCAAAAGCACGACTGCTGTGGGATAGTTGTGTAAAAATTGGTGCAGGAATTAATTTAATAAAGAGAAGTCTTTACTTTGGTCATGCCCTCAGTGTCTCTGTATCATAGTCACTGAGTTCCTGTAGATTTTTTCAGTCATCCTACAAAGCTGAGAACAGAAAAAGAATCATTGCAGTGGAAACCTACAGGAGGGTTTGGGAAAGGATAGCATTCTCTTAAAACATTATAGGACAGCAATTAACTTAATTGCCTCTCTACCTCATTGAGATACTTTCTGTTTCTTCCTCACCCCAGGAATATAATTACATGATATATGGTACAATATCTGTTTCTCTGAGGCCATGAGGCTCGCTGCATTTGGGCCAGATTTTTATCTACAGTGCTTAAAGTGGCTCGTGTACTGGAACTGGCTATTGTTCTACAGACAGGGCTAAATGTGGGGAACACTGACTGTATGAGATCTGCCTGGCCCCTGACCTCAGAATTACAGGTCACACCACATTGTGCACAGAACTAAAATGTCAAAAAGACCCCAAAACCTTCAAATAAATGGGCCATTTATTGCAAGAAAATCAAGGGGCAGAACTGTGAAACCTAACCTTCACAAAATCCCAGCTTGCTTTAATAGTTCTCTATCTTCTAGACAGAAACCTTGGACTTTCCATTCATGCACTTCTCTAGAGGTTGTCTCTTTTCTAATTGTTGTCTTATTCTGAAATAGGATGGCATTATTTGCTTTTGTGGATGCACCTGAAAGGATTCTTTGCTGAAGTGACTGTTATGGGCTCAGGTATCTGTCATAGCCCCAAATTAAATTCTAACTATCTATGTAACACATCTTTAGTGTTGTTGTATAACACTTTGTAGTGTGAAGCATATGAAGTTTCACAGACATAATTGCATTTTTATTGTCATATAGTACTAGCTTTTCAACAATCTCTTTGCTTCTTCCAAATGTGTGCAATAATTTTGTTCTAAAAAAAATAATGTTACGTTTGGGGAGTCATCAGGCTTTAAATTGCATAATGCTCAGAGTACTTTGCAGAATTGTTATCATAAATATGCAGACAGCTTTTTTTTTAATCAATAAGGAAATTCAGTGAGCACGTGTGTGTGTATGTACGAGTTTTCTAACTGCAGAGACATTACATGTACCCACCAGAGTAGAAAAGACTCTTGAGCTGTTGCCCTTGCATGTTTTGTTCTACAGCTGAACATGCTATTAAAGCAATCTGGGCAACAAGATTTGATGAGACCTATTGAACGCAGAATTTTCACAATGGAACTGCACAAATTTATTTAACACGAGCATCTCTTTAACTGTTAAACTGGGAGCAACTGTGTGGCCTCTGCTGTAACACTTGTACCTGCATAATGAGAGTGGTAAAAGCAGAAATATTAGCTGGAATACAAACTACAGCAGGAATCTCCCTGCCTGGATCCAGTCTTGGCTTCAGCTTTCCCCAGTGCTTGGTGTCAGGATGGGGTTGGTTGCTTCTCAGTTAGGAAGGGCATGTCAGTGCTGTCTGGAGCTTCTGGAGGAGGCTGCTGCCTCATGGAGAAACCACAGCAGAGCTCAGCACTGGGCTTAGTGTCAGTCAGACAGTGATAACATTAAATAGGAAGGGTTGACAACATTTTTTATGGAACAGCCATGGCTGAGTTAACCCTCTCTGGGATGATTTGTTCAAAATGGTGGGGAAAATAATAAAAAACCAACTCACCCCAATTTTGGCACCTTTGTGTTACATCAAGGAGGTTTTAACTCTGTTTCTTGGTGGGGATGGCCCTGTGTATGGAAGCAGAGGGACACTTGGAGGATGGATAAGCAGTGCTTTAGACTTCAGTTGATGGTCTACATGCAATTCATCTGTCCATGAGCAAAGGTAGTTGCTGTTTCAATGACCAGAGGAGTGGATTCTGCCTCTCTACTCCACTCTGGTGAGACTCCACTGGGAGTTCTGCATCCAGCACTGGGTCCTCAGCACAGGAAAGACATGGACCTGCTGGGTCAGGTCCATAGGAGAGTCACAAAGATGACCAGAGAGCTGTGACACCTCTCCTATGAGGAAAGGCTGAGAGAGCTGGGGTTGTTCAGCTTGGAGAAGGTCCAGGAAGACCTTTTTGTGGCCTTTCAATACTTAAGAGGGCCTTATAAGAGAGATGGAGACAGATATTTTGTAAAGACTCTGGCAATAGGACAAGGGGTAATCGTTTCAAACTACAAGCAAGTAGATTCAAACTAGATACAAGGAAGACTTTTTTCCCAAGGGAGGTGGTGAAACACCAGAACAGGTTTCCCACAGAGGTGATGGCTGGGCCATCCTTGGGGACATTGAGGGTCAGGTTGGACAGGGCTCTGAGATGCCTGATCTCATTGAAGATGGCCCTGCTCGTTGCAGGGGGGCTGGACTGGGCGATCTTTAAAGGTCCCTTCCAACCCAAACCCTTCTATGATTCTATGGAAAACTAAAGCATCAAGGTCAGAGAGCAGCAAGGCCCATGAGTCCTGCACAGTCCTCACAGTTCTGACCCTTCCACAGGGGCACTTATGGACAAAATCCCTTCCAGCGACATTGCAGATACAAAACTAGTCACTCGTGATCCTTGTGCTCTAATATTGACTTTGCTCTGTAGTAACATTTGCTAAAATGTCTCTTAAAATCCTGTGGATTTTATAGATTACACAAAAACTCCCCCCCAAGTTCTCTGGAAAATGGGAAGTTTTCAATTAAAAGTACTTTGGGTTTAGTGTTTGAGCCAAATGGAATTATATTAACAGTGGAAGGCTCTGGCTTGGATGGGATGCAATTTTTCACCTCACAGTATTTGGATAAATTACTTTTTAGGAAAAGTAATTCCTAGAAGGCTTTTATCTTCTGTTCTGCAGCATGGGGAAAGGCAAAGGAGACTGCCAAAGGAGGCTAAATAAAACTCAATGACAAAAATGAAGAAAAGCACCAAAACCCTCCAAGCCTTCAGGTTTATGGTAAATGTCCTTGGTCAAAACACTCATTGCAGGATTTTTTCAGTGACACCATTCTATGGCTGAGAACATAAAAAGCCACCAAAAGCTTTACTGATGAGTGTGCAGTTCTGCTAATTGTGGCAATAATTTCTCCGCTCTGAGTGCCTGTATGGAGCAGAAGCCATTGGAATGATTTCTCTTAGGCCACTGAACCTCCATTTGATGGCAATAATTTTGGGTTGCTGGATTCAGTGACCTGTGGATGAAAGGCTCCACATCCCACTGCCAGTCCCCTGAGTTAGCTCAGTCTTGGCCTCTTTTGCTTCTCTTCTGCAAGAAGCCACTTCTGCCTCTGGAGCCACTGACTAAAACAGGCAGCAAAGAAATCATTTGGAGCTTCGTTTTTGCACTTGGGTTCAGTGAGCACCACAACAGAAATAAGTGCATTGAACTGAAAGGGCCTTTCTGCTTTCCTTAAATGTTCTCCATGATATAAACATTGCACAAGTGCTGTGTATTCCAATTAAACTTAAACAGCAGCTCTAGCAGGGAGCCACTGCTGAGCACTCACAGGATAAATCAGCTTTCCTACTGAGCTCCTCAGCACAGTTACAAAAGGGAAATCTATTTCAGCAACCTCCATAAAAAACAGTGGCATTTTCTCGTTGTCTTCTTTAATCTTTCCTGTGTAGCTCCTGTTTGTCATGGATGCTGAACAGCTGTGAGTCCATGTGGGTCAAAACCCCTCTGACTTCAGAGAGTTTTAAGCAGCAGTGTCCTGTCTGCACCACCTTTCCCAGGCAGATGAGGGAGCAAGCTGGGCTTACCAGCTTGGAAGTTTGGTTGTCTGCAGATTCCCTGGGGGATGTTATGGAAGTCACTCCCTCCTGAAAATGGGAATAATGACTGCTTTGTTGGTTGGCTCTGTTTCTGCCCCAGGCAGAAAATCTTTGGGCCATAATTTTTGAGGTGTTTAACCCACCCCTATGACACTGAGTCCTGAACTGCATTCCAACTATGGAGGGCCATCAAGGGAGCCGGACCAAATCTGGTTCATTGTCCCCATTTTAATGTCTCTCTGGGCCATAACTGCACCTGATCTCATGGAATTTGGCTCATTTATGGGTACAGAAGTTTGAGTAAGTGACCACGCAGGAATGTCTGCAAAGACAAGCCGCCAGTGGAAGACCCCCAGTGTACCAGCCGTGATCAGTGGTAGCTCTGTTGGCCCCATTTGAAGACAGGAGATGTTTTCCACCCTTAGCAGAGCAGTCCAGGGCTGTGATTTCTTCCATGGTGCATCAACATGATGCACTTTTCAGCTGGCCAGCTACAAATACCTGAGTCACCCTTGGGTCTGCTTCTTTCTGCCTCTTGCTACCATGTTGAGGATGGCAAGGCTGGTCCAGAAGTGACAGTGGCTTGTGTGGGGCTTTGGCCAGGAGTGCCACTGCAGCCCAAAGGCTCAGCCAGCCTGCTGTGCCCTCCTGTGGCCTCCAACCCGACCAAAAGAGAACAGATTTAATGAAAGCTACCATGGAAGTAGCACTGCATAATGACTTACCCCGAGTGAGAGCCAAGGTCCCATTTGTTGGAGATTAATGGGGCTTCATCTCTTTGAAAAGCTATAGTTTTCCCTGTTAAATGTAATAACTGAAATCCCATATCAGCAAGCCTGGCTGTTCCAGGATTCAAATGAAAACCAACTCTTTATTTACTCAGACCATTTCTGTTGTTTGAATCACTTTATGGGTACATGAAAGAAAGTATCATGAACTGAATTACAGATATAAAAAGTAGTAAGAACAACACGCTTTTCAGGTTTTTATGTTGTATAAAGGAAGTCTTGAGAGTTCAGCTTGACGAAAAGAACCTTCTTCTTTTCTTTCTTTTTTTTTCCCCTCCCCATTGGTTATGAAAACGAGATGAAGGCAAAGAAAGATACTAAAAACTGGTTTCCCCCCTCAGAATGGCACAGACTGTGAGGCAGTGGGATGCCCTGTGCATTGCAGAAAGTGGGTAGCAATCAATAATAATTAAAGGTCCCTAATTTTACAGAATACATCAGTGGGACTGTCCTCTGGAGGACGTGATGCAGCTTTGCAATAGAAAGGAAAGTTGTGAAGTATCCCTTAGCTCCCACTAATTGCCAGATTGTTTCTCTCCAAGCACAGGAATGGCATAAGAAAGCCCCAGTGCTGCAATAAACCCACAGAGGAAGCTGCCACCTAAGAGAGGAAATAGTAACACACTTTGGAAAAGGGACATTTCTGGAATGGGGGTTTTTTCACATATACCTCATTTATCAGCCTCGGAGCTGGTCACAATGGCTGTACCTGACACAGGGATGGCTCAAACTCTGCCTTTCCATGAGACACAGAAAAAGAAACGGACAAAAAAGGTTTTGATTTCTATTTAGAAGAGCCAATATGCCACGATTAAAAACCTTTTCAATTGCTGTCATCTGTGATGAAGTAAGAAGCAGCAATATTTTTGAACTGTTGATTAAGCTGGTGTTTTGGGCATCTAAAGGTAATTTCTGCTAATGACATTTTTCTCCAAATTTCACATGCTCTTGATAAAGTGAGCCATTGTTTGAAATGAAAGGATAGATTTACATCTGCCTTAAGCAGAATAAAAGGTACCCGAAGGTTTTGTATGAGTAGAATTACATTATTGGCATGTAGTTATGAGGCTCTGTGTTGTATTTTATGGAAGTAGGAGGGAAAAGGGAATCTGAAAGCAAACATGTCCTGTAATATAATGAAGGTTTAAAGGAGATCTCTTGGATAATGAAGCTGAGCTGATTATAAGCATGTCTAAGGAAGTAGTTTTTCTCTTTAAAGTATGCATTAGCTTGGATTTGAAATGAGATTTATTTCCCAGTGATGTCTTACTTAGTAGCTATTTGGGCAAAAAGAAATGCTTGAAAAAATATTTCAAAACTTGGCTTATTGAAATATCTTTAAATATGGCTGAGTTTTAAAAAAAAAATTAGAAATGTATGAAAATTTACTCAAAAATTCCCAAGCCAAATTCTATATTTAAATTCCCCAAATAAATTTTTCCTTGTTTGACTGAAAAGAATATATTTTCTGAAACCAGCTGGCCCTGGCCATGTTGAAGCTGGAACAGATGGAACCATTTCCCAGGAATGTTTCTGGAGTTTGAGTCCTTCCACTCCCAAAGTCACAGGTCTTTAGGAGGTCACTTTAAAGACCTGCTGGATGAGGCTCCAGGTGCAGGTCACTGGTTTTGGCTTTTGAAAAGGTGAACTTGTTTTCATGTGACTCCTTTAAATGCTGTTAATTGTTGATTTTATTTCTGGAATCCCGGAGCTTCCAGACCCAATCTCTGGGGGCCATTCCCTACAAACTTTGCTGTCCAAGAGAAAACTTAGAGACAAGGAAAACCTTTCTCACTGAAAGAGAAATTAATTAATGCTAAAGCTTGGCAGCGTTTCTAATGCTTGAGCTCTTCTGTTCAAGGCTTATATTTCTCCTCGCCTCCTCCTGTAGCATGTCGAGGAGTACCGTGTGAAACAGGAACAGGCAGCTGGCAGATGCAGTGTCAGGGCAGTTTCACGGAGAGATGTCTGTGCAGCAGGAGGGGACAGGGGATGCAGTCAGGAGGGGACAGGGCTGCAGGCAGGAGGGGACAGGGGGTGCAGGCAGGAGGGACATGGGGTGCAGGCAGGAGGGGACAGGGCTGCAGTCAGGAGGGGACAGGGCTGCAGGCAGGAGGGGACAGGGCTGCAGGCAGGAGGGGACAGGGGTGCAGTCAGGAGGGACATGCCAGGCTGGCTCCCTCCGTCCTTTGGAGCACCACACACCTGGAGCTGTCAGACCCACCTACAGGGGAGGGCACTAAAACGCTTCTGCTTTGGAGAATGAAACCACCAGAATTAACTGGGGCTGTTTGATTGGAGGCCGCGTGTTATTGACTATCCACGCTCTTACTTGCTCTGTTTATTAATTGGAAAAATGGAGCATATTTCAGGTTTTATTGAATTGTTTTCATCTGATACGTTCGTTGCGTCTCTTCTAATTGTGAATTGAAATCTGCCGGATGTAAAATGGGATAAAGTGCCTTCTGTAAATGTAATGATATTAATTTTAATTTATCCAATTTAACGTGAGATTTTCCCAGGGATTAAGCAGCATTCTTTTCAGTAATTTGAGTAATAATGATTGTTTTTGCTAAATAAATTATGATTACTGGTATGCCTTACTGTTATTTTAAATGAATACTGTATTTGCCTGGTTTACAAGAACAAGGATTGCAGTCACAGAATTCAAGTGCCAAATCTGGATGCTTTTGCATATTTGAAATAATTAGAGCTGAAGAGAGAGTTTTCTTCTTATAGAGATTGTAATTTTTAAAGAACTGTATAAAGATTGTTTTGATATAAGCAAGATATTTTTATAAATTCAAATTGTTAATTTTCTTTCAAATTTTTGCACAATTCATCATTACAGGCCTTTGAAATTCAGAATTATTTTTATCAGAGAAATGGAAACATTTTGTTTAAGACTGAGAAGGACATTTGGATGACTTTGAAATTTTTCTAGCAAAACAGTCACAATTTGAAGCTTTTGACTTTTCAGGAGGTTTTATTTTTCCCATTCTTTAGTGAATAATTCATATTGAAATAGATGGAATGAGTTGGGCTAGATAAAGTTTGTATGAGCGGACTTGGTGGTAATTGTGTCTGAATAATTGATAAAATATCATTTATGTTCCTTCCCCTGCTTCTGCTGGCTGCAAATACCTTGTGCTGTAGGCACATGTTCAAGCTTAATTAAATTGATAGAGGCAAAGTGGTTTGGATTTTAAATTTTTTTTTAAGAATTAAAATGCAATATATACCTCAGTGTCCAACACTGCAATAAACTGAAATGTCAGCCTTAACTGTGCAATTCCATTGCTCAGTCTTGTGACCCCAGCTCAGACAGGGCCATCAGCATTTCCCACAATTCTGACTTGCCACGTTCCAGTCTCTGCATTTTGCCGAATGGCCAAAGTCGGAATTCCAGCAGAATGAGGGTAAGAGTTATTATTACTCAGTGCTAAATTGTGAATCACTTTTCATAGCTATACCACTATATGTTTTGCCTGTACATTCAGAGTCTGCTCTAGAGCAAATAAAAGGCTTTCATAACCTTGTGTGTATTTGCTTCTAATTACAACCTGTAGTGCAGAATAGCTTTGTATAAGGTTTCTTTTCCAGCACCTTTGCTTGCCCAAGTGTCCCACCCAGTGTCATTGCACAGGGTCATGTTTATGGGCTGGTTGCTCCTTCCCTGCTCTGACTTCTCTGAGAGTTTTAGGGGAGCACCTTAGAAATGACACTGAATTGTTGCCTTCCATTGGAGCTGGCAAGGGATGATGTTCAAGCCCCCAGGGCACAGGGCTCTGCCCAGGCAAAGGCACTGTATGGAAGTGAAGGGCAGGTCCAGTAAACACAGACTCCAGTATTCTACTATTTTTCTTGTCTTTGCTGACCTTTTGCATTATGTAGGATGGTGTCAGTAACCATCTCCCAAAAACCATCTTGGGCTACATAAACATTTCAGTGGTTTAAAGCCAAAAGAAGGTAGGACTTGCTGTGCACTTGCTGTGATCCTGTGAGTGCCGAGTCTCGGGGTTTGTGTGCTGAGACAGTACTCGAAGGTGGGCTATTTTTTGTTTCAAATTTAAAAACTCTTTAGTTTTGATAACTGTCGAACACTATTTCTGCTCTCTCGTACTGTGTGAGTCCTTCCATTTTTCCATAGTTCTTTGACATTGTCATTTATAGCTATATAGTTTTATAGTTTAAAAGGGCACTGTGATCTTTAATGTCTATTAACACCTGCTCATTGCAAGACATCCTTAGTGTGTTAGATCTCAAAAAAATGGCCAGCAATTAAATATCTATCAGAAGGGTAGATGTCCTTAATTAAAGAATAGAGGAAAACAATAACTTGCTAGTATTTAGAAAAATATTCATGATAGGTTGACACGTCCCAGTTTAGAAGTCATCAAGAAATGAAAGGAATCCTTTTTAACTCAAAGTCACAGAGGGGAGCATGTTAAGAAGGGCTTGTTTCTGAAGTGCAAGGCCAAACCATTTATGCTTTGTAAATGCTTGAAGTTTGAGAGGCTGAATGGTTGATGTATTTTGCAGTTCCTGGGTGAGCCTGAGGAGTCTCTCTCTTCAGAGTCTGTGCCAGCTCCTGCTTTTCTGACACTCAGGCCCTTGTCCCTGGAGTTAATCTTGCAGCAATGCTGGGAATTTGAACGTGCCATGGATCACAAAAGCTCCAGAGTCCACTAAAACTGTTGGAATACAGGCTAGCAGTTGGATTTGGAGACTTTGTGTTTTCTGTTTCTATCTCTGGGTTTATATGATTCCATGACTGACTCTGCAGACACCTGCTGAAACAGCACAGGCGAAAAAGTGGATTATCAGTGGATTTGACTGGGGATGGGTAAGTGTGGAAGGAAAGCATGGCTCATCTTGGAAGGAGGAAAGGCAGAGGGAGAAGAATCAGTGATGGTACTTGGTTTTGAAATCCAGCCTGGAAATCATCCCTTCCCTGGCATGGCAGGAGACCAGCAAGGATTTCAGCGATGGCTGTAGGGCACTGAAGGAAATCCTATGTGTGTTTTTGCAACCCTTTTATTATTTCACAGTAAAAAGCCTATTTCTTTTTCCTAGACAGCAGGTGACAAATTCAGGAGCTGAAGTTCAGCTCATGTAAATTTATTTTGTGTAACGTTTCAGATTTATTTGGGAAGATAAAACATACATATAATTGATGTATATGGATATTCTTTATCCTTAATCCTGCTCTTTTGTCCTTTTTTCCCTATATGTTGGGCATGGATGATGTACTTCTGATGAAAACTGTATTATAACTCTACCTTCTTATCTGTCCAGCATCCTGGCCTCACTAGACCAGCATCATTTGGATTTTAGTGGCCAGTATAGACATAAGGGTCAGTGATGGAAAAATTAATGATGGATTATGTAAAAATTGACAGTACTTTGAAAGTCTGTTTAGAGACCTGAAATGATGTAATTTCGGCAGGATGGATTAATAGTCAAAACTTTGACAGTATATGGAAATGCCAGTAATCACAGGACTTTTCAGCTCTGGGTATGTTGCCAGGAGGAATTTTTGTGTGTGCATGTGGTATGAAAAATTTCCCAACATTCAGATCAGTAGGAGATACGGAGAATTAAGATTTTGTGTCACGGTACTTTCTTCTGCATTGTGATCTGACCTACTTGGCCACTTTAAGTTGCATGTTAGCCTTGTTTTGGCTTTTAAAAAAAAAGATAAGAACATTGTTTTTCTTTGCCTACCCTATTCTGTCTGAGCCTTCCTCTTAAAATATATTTCTGACAACTGTACCATTTTTCATGCTTTGAAAGGAAGGTGGTTCTGGCTTCCCAACCACAGCCTGCACAGTCCGAGAATAAAAAGATATTGCTCTGTCAAATGTTGAAAGAAATCTTCCTTTTCAAAAGGCAGAGGAGTTTTCTGCCTGGGATTAAACAAGGGCAGGAAGTGAAGCATTTGTTTGTTTTATGGAGTCTGGTGAATTTTGATAATGAGGACTTTAAAATATATGATATTGAAGCTTTTCTAATTCTAGACAGATAAGAAATAATAGTTACATATTTCAGCTTCAAAGACAAAAGTAACCTTTTATCACCTAATTTAACAATCTCCTTAGTAAAATGTCTCAGAAGAATGTGAAGTGTCATTTGAATAACAAAAAAATCACCATCTTTGAATAGCAGGGGTTTTTAATTGCCATAATCAAAGTCCAAACACATTTCCCTGCTTGCTTGAAATAGAGTCACACACTTCTTTGCTTGCTTTAAATAGATCTTTTAATGACAGGTTTTTCCTTAATGAGGAGGAGAATAAAGGGAACGACTCGGAGGGTGTCAGTGAGACTTCAGTATGACAAAAGTCCTGATTTTTGACAGTCCCCACTAGGAAAGCAGGCAAACTGGCAGTGGTTTAATGAATGTGTAATTATGAACTGCTAGTCTGCATTGAAAAATATAAACAAACTTATATTAGCATTTGAATGTATGTTTTAAATAGCAAAATAAACCCAAAGGAATCTTACATTGTAGGTCACTTAATGTGATAACTCACACTTCTTTTTGATAAATAATCCAAAATATCTTTTAAAATTGGGCATTCTTGTTGAGTTTACTAATCTTTTCTGTGATAAATAGCTTAGAATAATTACACAATTCATGGAGTTTTTGGAGATAAATCTTGTTCTAGTACTAAAATCTCTTTTGAGAAGGGGAGGCCTCTAACAAACTGGTTAATAAACAACAGCAGTTAATGTTGCTTAGGTTCACCTGATTATGTTAACTGATGTGCAATCATACTTTAAGGAAAGCAGAGATAATCCCATATTAATGCTGCTCAGATTGTCCAGAACTGACTAAACGTCACAGCCAGGTTCTACCTCTGGCCCTTTGTAGAGAGCACTGTAGGTTTCAGTAATGAGGTTGATTTTGGTAGTAATAATATCTAAGCAGTAATTCAGGCAAAATACATAATTTTACAGGGGGGATAGAAATCTGGTTTTAATATCGGATCTCAATGCAACTTCAGTGACTCAAGTTTATTTTCTAAGGAATCATATTTGTTTCCAGAAACTGCTGGATTCTATAAGACTTCAAAGGAGTGGCTCATTATTCCAGGAATTCTAGACACCCTCTTTGAATGGCATGAATTCTTTTGTTTTCTTTTGCTGTCTGTAAAGCTATGAATGAAAAAACCCATATGTATAGAATCATTGCTGTTGTCTGAAATCTCCAACCCACCCCTCCAGTGGCATCTGCTCCAAAGGTTACTGCACAGAAGCAGTTTTGTGAGAATTTCCTCCCTTTTGCTCCCTTTTCTCTCAGAAGAAGCTTGTGCAAGAACAAACTGGAATATGAAACTGGATTCATTATTAAAACAAGAGATTATAATTTCCACGTCATTCTCTCTATTCCCCACTCCCCCCTTCCCACTGTCTGATAATAATCTAGGTTCATAATGAAATTCATGAGGCCACAACAACAAAGGAGCTCATGGAAGAGAAGAGGAGCTTGTCAGATGGTATAGATTTGCATACTAATGAAGATTATGATGTTATTAATATTACAGAAACATAGTGATATCCAAATACCACAAAATACCACCGAAATGGGGAATGATGGATCACGATTAGACTCCAAAAACAAATAAAAGAATATATTTAACAACATAGCTGCACCTTGCAGCTGCTGAAGATGGAATTAAACTGGCTTCCTGTAAATGAATTATTTTGATTTCTGTGTCAGATCAAGAAGATTAATAAATGTAGACTTGCAATATGTTTCATTGTCTGTTCTTTATTGGAAAAAAAAAGGACTCAGAAGTTCATTTTGTTTTTTCCAAGCTATGAAGGCTGATCACAAAAAGTGCAAAGGGTTGGAATTCACAGGACTGAGGGTCAGCAGAACATCATGCCTTTGACTTCCAAGGGTGAGGTTAAGACAGGAGGCTCATCCCTCATTGGGGGTTTGTCCCTGTCTTTGCCAAAGGACTCCTGACTTAGCTTTAGTCAACCTTCTATGTCCCTTGGTTAGCTCAGCAGTGCAGGTTCACAGACTGCACGGAGCTCAGAAAAACTAGGGCAGGAAAAAACCAAAGCTTCAACAGCTCACACAGTAGACTTTCCACTTTCCTCGTCTTCTGAACAGTTAAAGGTCTTGGTTTGCTCCAAAAAGAGCTCTCGGCATCTGCCAAGGCTCATGTCAAATGACAATTTGAGCAGCAGTTTTCTGAGCTTGATTCCCTCTCCTTTCTGCTTTGCATGATCATGCAGCCTGTGCAGAGACCCAGGATGCTCTCACAGCAAGGGGGGCTGTTTTCATGTCCACTCCACATAAACAGAGGGAGGTCTTAAGGTGCAGGGCAGTGACACCCTGTCTTCCAGCAGATTTGCCTTTCAATTAAAATATGGAACAGCAAGGCTGTCCTTGTTACATGCAGCACTGTGGGTTTCTAGTACATGATCTGCAGTTCAGGACATCGAGAGTGCGTGTTTGAGGAGGATGAGGAAGGTCAGGGTCTCACAACATTTGGCTGCTGTGAGGGGCTTCTTTTGTAGCTCCAACAACTCAGGGAATTAATTCAGTGTAAGAGAAGCCTCTGTCAGTCAACAAGAGGTTATAAAAAAGCTGGAGTGTCTCACTCCATGGGTGTGATTGAAGGCAGTGATGTGTTTGGGAAGATTTCAATGACTCTTAGGAATCATGATAGACTTGAGTGAAATTTAGTGTTTGTCAGTGTTTGTGAGCCTAACATTGTGAGCCTAAGCAATTTTGCTGTTCTGTTACACCGTGTAACTTATCAGGGTCATTTTGCCCAAGTTAAAGCAGTCCAAGCCTTAAATCTAAGCCAGGAATGATGTTTTGACACCGAAGCTTCCTAAGAACAAATTGCAGCCCGTGGGATGGGCAGTTTGCTGTGGTCAGTGAGGGAACAGGATGCAGCAATGTGCACCCAGGAGAGCTGCAAACTGCACCCAGCACCACCCTTGGCTGCCCTGAAGGGCTGGGCTGTGTTTGGGGGCTCTCTGAAGGAAGGTGGGATACAGGCAGACATGCCATGCTGGCAGAGCTGGGCCAGGGAAACACAGGAGCAAAGAGAGGGAGAGGCAGGTGCTGACCATCGCACTGCCCAGCCTGGGGCAGCAGCCCAGCCCAGCCCAGCCCAGCCCAGACCAGCCCAGCCCAGCCCAGGCCACCTTCCCTGGGCTCTCTGCAGGGACCAAGGATGGGGCCTTTGTGCAAACACTTCTGTAAAGAGAGCCACGGCTTCACGTGCAAATATTTTTAGGTGTCTCTGTTTGTAAAATGGTGCCCCAGGCAGATGCTTTTTCTTCACATTGCATTTTAAATAATGAAAGAGTTTAATGGGTTTCACATTAGAAACAGCTTAATTCTTTCTAGGGATTATGAAGTGTTTTCATAATACTCTCCGATGTTTAGTAGTCTCCTAAGAGGTTGAAAGGTTCCAGGTATCCCTTCCCTTTTTATCCCTATAAGAAGAGGCTTCTACTTCACTGTTAATGTGGATTAATAAATGGGCATTAAATAAAACATGTAGAAAAGTGACAGTTCTGACAGCCTAAATTGTACTTATTTGTGATGTCTTCTTTCAGAGGCATCAATGAATGAGTACTGTAGTGCTGGTTCCTTTAGTCAAAACCACTTTAAATTTAAGAAAATTAATACAGCATGGCAGCCTGGGAAGTAAAATCTTGGTTAGACTCTTCTCCTTGGGGACAGGAGTTTTCCCTGGGGGCTGTTCATTGGCGTGTGCCCCATCCCAGCCTGCCGGGAGGATGCTGGCCCTGCAGGAGGAGCTGTGCATGGCACACCCTGGGATGTGGCACTTCCTGGTGAACATCTGGGATTAGGAGCTGTGTGCATCTCCTACAGGGCCCCTGACAGCCCCTCTCTGCTCGCTGTGATTGTAAGGGACACATGTCTCTGTTTAAACCCTCTTCAGCTGTTCCCTCAGGTCTCCTTTGCACTTTTCCTCACCACAGTTTTTCATCAAGGTCTTTCAGTGATGAGGGGATCCCCTTGTGAGGTTTTCACAACCTGCATGTTCAACTCCTGTGTGCCAAGCACAGCTGCTTTCCTAACCCCGAGGTTACTGTGGAAGCTGGACCTGGTTCCAGGTGGTGGAAACACATCTGGTCCCAAGCTATGGCAGTGGGGCAGCTCAGCTCTGCTGCCCTGGGAGGTTCTGGAGCTCTGGTAACTCCACACAAGGACTCGGGTCAGAGGACTGAGACTGGAACAATAAACTGGTGGTGAAGGGACCATCTGTGTCAGAATATCACTGAGAGTTTGAGAGTGGGTTGTAATTTGTGATTCCCTATTCAGAGCAATGTTGAAGTTCCTCTTGCAACCATTAAACCTTCATTCTTAAAACCTTTTCATAAAGCAACATTATGGATTGCCAGATATCCTGACTATGAGGTAGAAGCCAGTGTACTTCTGTTACAAACTTTTACTGCTTATGAAAACAATGCTAAATAGAAGTGAAATGAAGTTTTACTAGGACTGTAGTTCCCTCTTTGCTTTCCCCAGCAGTGACAATGATTCAGTGCCTATTTGCCAGTGCATGCATTAGTGGCCTTTAGTCAAAGCTCAGCAGTAGCCTGGTATTTAGCAGAACAGTAATTGCAGGTCAGCATCATTTAATGGAAGTCTTGGTAAAACTGGAGCCCAAAGAGCAGTCTTACAGCTTTTCCTGTGTTCAATAAGACTCATTTTTATCCAAGGAACTAGTAACTTTTGCAAAAGTTCTGCTTTTGTGCATGTGTTTTGTTTTCCTTCAGAGCAGCACAGGGACTCTGCTTGGTATGGGGAGCTGGGGTGTTCACCAAAGCCACTGTTCTCCTTCCTTCCCCAGCCTTCTCCCCTCAGGTTTGTTCACAGCAGCCTGTGCTGTTTCTGTGCTCCTGGGGGTCTGGAGCTGGGCTGAAAAGTTGGCTCACTGTGTGTCTGGACAGGTCACTGGTGCGTTCAGACACTGAGGTCAGTCTTAGCTGTGTTCAAGTAGCCTACTAATATCAGTGGGATTGTGGTGGTACTGGGGCTGAAGCATCCTTTTCTCCCTCTGCAATCCTGTTTGTTCACTATGAACACAGTGCTTTATGCAGCAGAAATGAGCCCATGGTCTGGGAGAGAATCAGTTTCTAGAAAATCTCGCCATTGGGTTCAGAAGCACTTCACTCCCTTCTTCCAAACAGACATGTCAATGCAACACAATTTCCAGTCCTCTTGCACTAGCACGTGGCTTTGAATGAGCTCATGGCAGCGAGGGCTGTGACACCCTCCATTCACTGCTGTTGGAGCCCACCCTGGTTTTCATCACGGTACAAAAGCCATTGACCAGAGCAGGGCTATTGCTTCGTCCATAGGAAGCACCATCTGTTCTCTGACGTGTGAGGCTGCTTTTCAGAATTCAGACACAGTCACTGCTGGTTGGACAGAGACAACAGAAGCAAAGTGGCTCCTAGAAATGTCTTCTTATCCCTAATCTCCATGGTAATCTCTCACAAAGGTATGATAGACCAGAGCAACACGACTAATCTTTGAAGGCTGCTCTGCTTTGAGCAGGAGGTTGCACTGGAGACCTCCACAAGTGCCCTGTAACCCGATTTTTTTGGAGATTCTGTGACACCCTTGCAGTTTAGCAGGTCATCACATTTCTACTGTCTTCATATTTTGTACTGCTTAATGCTACCTTTCACAGCTCCACAGGAAAACACTGCCTGCCTTTGGAAATATGGATGCCTCTGTAGCATTTTTGACGATTCCCAAAAGAATTAAAAAGGATTTTAAGATTTACATTCTGCAGTATTTTTGAGCAGAACCATATGACCCAGCTAGGTTTAAGGAATGGGTGAATACAGGAGAGTATTCTAAAGAAAAATGTAAGTTGAATCCTAGTATTTAAGAGGTGATTATTCTCAACCTGTGCTTCCTTACTGATTTCAGAGGGATCATAATTTAAATTACCTGTCTGCTGCTCCTTTTTTGCAAGAATTTCGCTAAAAGTGGAGTCTAAAACCATGTTCTGCAGAGCCAAAATTCTGCTATTTGAGGTTCAATTGATTTCCCTTTCAGTTTAAAGGGAAAGCTCCAGGACACCAAACATCAATACTGTGACATTGCAGATGCTGGGCAGCTGATGTTAAATGCATTGCACGTTTAGATCTTTTCCTGTGGCTTTCCCTTTGCTCACAAACCTTTTGCAATTTCTGAATTCTTTTTCCCATCACAGCCTTATTCCCCCTTTAGTTCTTTTTATTGTATAAAGCTCTTTTAAAAAGAAAAAATTTCAAAGGATTTTCTGAACGTGGGATCATTATTGCGTGTCTGTTTTAAGTCTCTCTTGCTTCCTAAAACAATTACCTCCCCATTTCAGATCTGCTTGTGTATTAGCAGCTAATCAGCTTTTTACCCTCTGGTCCTCATGCCCTCCTTCACATGATTCCTGACCCCTTTACCAGCGCGCCTCTCCTATTCTGTTCACAATTTAATTTTTGCACTATTCTGCCCTCTTTCATCTCCCCATGCTATGCTAGATTCTCTTCTCTCCAATTAGCTTTGTTCTGTTTGAAGAAGCTCCACTGACAAACCAGTTCACGCCACAGAACCGCCCTGTCTGGAGCTGGGGCTGCAGCAGCACCTGGTGCTGGGCACCCACAAACCTGGGACTGGCACCAGTGCTGCCCACAGGAGCCCTGGACAAGCTCCAGGGGGTGCTTTGGGAGAAAAAGAAAGCAATGTCAAGTTCACATGTGAGTTGGCAGGGTTGGCTGTGTGTGAATGCTCTAAGCAATGGCATCTAGACAGGAATCCCCTGGGGAGAACCTCCCTTCTCAGATGGACAGCCTGGAATTTGGCATAGCCCTTTTCTTTCCCACCAGTTTTGGGAAGTTCAGAATATGGGTCTGAACTTTGCAAGGTGAGCATCTCTCCAACACAGTTAATTTGGGATTTGCCAGTTTCTCCTCCTACTATCTCAGAGAAAGACTTTTAGAAATAGCATTACAATCTGCAAACTTCAATATTTTGAAGTAGTTATTCAGAAGGATTTCTGTGAGAGAACCACATGTAATTCTTGTAAGTTCATGGAGAAAGGTGAAGTCAAACTGTTTTAATCCCTAACCAGAGTCCCAGTTGTATAAAAAATCCTGCAAACTCACTCTGATAGTGCTTTTAACTTTAATTCCCTGAATCTGAAATTACTTCAACTCGGCTAATTACTATTGTGGCCATTTATGAGGATTCAGATTATTGCTGCAAACCTTCTGGCACCTTCTGTAATTTTTCACATCAGCCTGGAGCGGAGAGACAATCTCCCCTGTGATTTCCTTCAAAGAGATCGTAAAACAGAGAGGTCCTGGAGAAAGACCCCCACTGGTCTTTTAATGTCCTATCCAGTTAAATCCTTAATGTCCCTTAATGAAAACATGATTAGTTAAACCCGAGATTAGCCCCTTCACTTTGTATTGCTCTCACAGTTTAAAACCCAAACTACATAGAGGAGCCAGAAAGCTTTTTAGGAACATTCACTGAAAACCAAACTAAGTGACAGGAGCCAGGTGAATGCTGCACAAGCATTGATCAGAGATGCTGAGGTGTGTGCTCAGCACTGCAGCTTCTGACCCCCAGCCCCAGCCATGCACACACAGCCCATCTCAGGGCATTTGCCATGAATGGAACCTTATTCACCTGGGAAATCATCTTTATCCATCTTCTGGTTAAGGCCCTGTGGTTTAGTGGGAGTGTAAACAGAATAATTGCCAAAGTGATACATTTCCCTCCCTTAATGTAATAGACTTCTAAATGGACTTGGAGGAAATTAGAGAGTCGCGTGGTGAAAAGAAATGCCCGTGGAGCACAGCACAGTCAGCACAGAGATCTGTGTGTCCTTAATTAATGGGAAAGCCAGGAAAGGAGGTTGTGTTTGCTGTTCACGGGGAGTCAAAAAAAACCCCAAACCCCAAGTCCTTATTTTGACTCTGTATATTAAGAAGTCTTTCTGCCATCTGGATTATCAGATTTCATGGATGTATACAAGCAGTCAAACTGTTGAATTAAATTCTCCAAAGTGCTGAAACAACACTGTGAAACCTGCCTTCCTCTCCCAAAATCTGACAAGTTACTGCAGTGTGCAGAGCCCAGGGAACTCACTGGGTGTGCCTCAGTTGTGCTGGGGGGAGGAAACACTTGGCCAGCAGTAATGGGGCAAACTGAACTCGGTGTCAGCTTGGCTTCCAAGGAGCACAATTGAAATTTTAAATTTTAAAACATACCACTGGGTTTGTAGGGTCTGATTTTGTGTGAACAGTCACTAAATATCTGGCTCTTGTGTACCTTATATTGTGAGGAGGGGGAAAAGAAGATTGAGATGTCTTGTTAACACATTTGTTCCTGCCTCTAAATAATCAGGGCTATAACTGGGGTTTGTTCTGGCATTTGATAGCAAATGTTGGCCGAGTTAACACAAATAAGGTTTATGATGTCCATAGGTAGCTGAAAAGATGATGTGAATTAGGACTGTGTGCTGCCCTCGCTGGCACTGGGAGCTCCACACAGGAGCAGGTGCTTCAAACAACATTCCTAGAGACAACTCAGGGGCTGCAATTACTCACTAATGTGATAATCCAGTCTAATTAGGACTTTTCATTCTAACTGCTGAGAAGTTTTGGAGTCCATTTTCATCAGGAGTGGAATCCCAGATCTTTTAAGTATGACTCTGGGAAATACAATTTTAAGATTAATTTTTTGTTGATTTACTTTCTGTTTTCAAGTTGCTTCTTGGTCATATCCAAAAACTTTTTATGCTGCCTTCTGGCAGCTGTTGAAAGAATATTTTTTCATAGCAATTAGGCATGCAACATTCTAATTTATAGTTTTTTCTAAGAATAATTAGAAAGCAACACAATCAAGGCATCTTCGGTGTGTGTAAATGGCTTGCCTGCATCATGATGCTTGGGATTCCAAGAAAATAAATTTGGGTTTGTGTGTCAAAGGAGGCAAACCAGCTGGATTTCAATGTGATCAAAGCTCTATGTGGTATCCAGCAACAGGACCATAATTAAAGATTAATAGTTCAATATTTGGACTGTTGCACAACTGGAAACAGGGGAAGAAATATTCTAGGATACAGAGGAGAATAGGTGGAAAGAACACTCACTGAAGCACTCATTTGGTGGTGGAATAGCAGGGCAGTGCACATGCAGGGTCTCTGTGTCACCACCTGCTCCACACACGGTCAGGCTGCCTTTGAACACAAAACACCACCAAAATGTCAGGAAACTTTAAAAAAAGGGAACACAATTTGAATGAACTCAAGATGGGCTTTCTGAAATCACAGAGCACTAGATTTCAGCACACAGCCAGGCAGACTGTTCTGCCCTGGAAATGTTTTGTGCAGGGCCTGTGAGCCCCCAGACAGCCGAGCTGGATGAGATGCCTTTGCCTGGATGTTTCCTGACAGGAGGTCCCTTCTGCATGCTGAGCTGGAAACTCATTTGAGATTCTGGCTTGACCAGTTCAGATATGTGCTAAGGAATAACAAAATGATTTCTGTACAGGCGGATTGGCCTTCCTGAACCCTAGGAAATGATGCCCTTTATGTGCTGGCAGGATCCTGGCATTCAATTTTTAAAAGGCGCATGAAAAACTGTACTTTGAAGGCAGCACCTAAATGAGTCATTGTCCTAGAAAAGGTTTGAGTCACATCTTTTTGAAGAGTAAAGGAAAAAGGGTGTTTTCTTCTTGATTTGGACTGAGCACAATTTATAATATTGCTGTGTTATTATAGACAGTAGGAGAAGGGTATAACACTAAACGAGAAGGGTGTGATGGTCTACTTTGGGGACAGAGTCAAGAGTGTGTCAGCCAACTGTGGCACAAGAAGGGAGATAAGAGAAAAACCTGAAAGCTGAACACAAAGAATTTCCCCCTGTCCTGTGCACGCACACAGCAATTAGATCAAAGACACCGATAACCATGAGCTTGATGAAATTTCAGGTTGGCAGTGCTGCCTATTTGGGTAATGAGGTGTCACTAGAGTGAAGATCACAAACTGTAACTACAAAAGAAAGAAGCCTGCCAGGCATTGTTAAACCTCTGCTTTTGACTGCAGTCTGAAGATTCTCCAGAATCCATTATGCAATGATAATTTTAAGTAATGTGGTTAACCCGAACTATGTCATTAAGGTAACGCTGGATTTGAGATGTGCTGTGCCACCTCAGCTGTGCCCTCTGTTAATCTGCTGTTTGGAGTAGATCAGTGTGTGCAGCAGTGAGCAAAGGGATGCACTTGACTCTGCTGGGTACCAGCTGCACACACACACAGGCACAGGGGAACCCTGCCAGAGGTGCAGTCACAGCTTCAGACACACAGAGGTGTGTCAGGGAACACATTCACAGTCCAGTTGTTACCTGCGATGCCACATTTTAAGTTCATTAAAATCAGGAAGTTTGGAATAGTTCATAGCTCAAACTTCATGGGTAATTTAAACATCAATAGTGCTACAATGTTGCACATAATCAAGTCTGTAATTGTCTATAGAGTTTAATTGAACTGGTTGTATATTAATTCTACTAAAGGTAGCGAGTGCTTTTCTACTGATTTGGTTTGAGTCAGCATTGGATGCAAATATTCCTTTAATTTTATGGCAACTTATTTAAATAATCAGAATGCTCTTATACCTGTTTCCATTGAGTAAATGCCTGAGGCTTTCTAGGTTCGCAGGAATTTCACCTACATCGTTTCAGGATGGATGTTTGCCTGGAGTTACTACACCTGGAATACCTCAAAGCACTTCCCTGATTGTGATTTTCCACAGTTCTCAGCTGTAACTCCAAATGAAATCTGTGGATTTGTGGTTCTATTCCTGCCTGTGCAGCTGGTGCTAAGGATGCAGGGAGCCCTGGGAAACTGCTAACACACTCTGGTATTCCACCTCACTCTTCGAGAAATCTCAGTGTCTTAAAGGGGAGGATTTTCCCTGAGCTTCACAGCTGGAAAACTGAGGTGTAAAGATGCAGGTTTTACCTGAAACCACCAATTTACAGCTATGCTTGGCCAGGGGGTGGATCTGACAGTCCTGCCTCCTGCTTCTGCAACACACCTCCTAGGCAATTGTATTCCAGTCTTATTTTACCATTTTCTTGCCATAATTCTGTTTGTTACTCAGTATTCCTCAGATGTTTGAGAAACCTGGGTCACAAAGAATGCCACTTCTTACTGGATTGAATTGTTTCATTCAAAATGTTTCTCAGGCTGGGATTAAGGGCTGTGATTTTTATTTTGCATGGTCTCTGCAGTGGCGTGTCATGACTTGGGGCAGCTGTGACCAACTAAATGTTAGAAAAAGACAGACATGATGCTGTGAAAATGTGTAGAGCCTTCCCTTTGCAAACCAGATGATTGTTCCGAGGCAAACCCATCAAAGAGTTTGCCCCATATTTCCTACTATCCCATCTGCCAGGAAATATTATTCAGGCAAAACATTGAAGCTCATTTTTATTTTATCAGCCACATTTTGGCACCTAGAAATTAAACAACTTTTGAAAACATCATCTTTCCTCCTCCTTCCCGGAGGTTTTGATGAAGTGATGACTGGCTTATCTGAAGTGTTGCCCTTCTATTGATCTCTGTGTGTCTGCATGTTGTGTGCAACTGCACTTGGCTCGTGGTATTTTTCAGCCCATCTTTGGTGCATTTTCCTCTGGGATTGCCATGCATTTACTCCCCCCTGCCCCTTTATTCTTCATAAGAAATCTGCCTAATTTCCAACAGAGGGCTGCACATTTATATAAAACTCATGATCAAATATACAAGTTTATGAAATTAATCTGACCCTCTGGTTTGTACCTTCGAGTAGATACTTATTCTTTGCCAAATAGGAATTTTAAATGGCCCTTTGAAAGGTGTGTTTAAGGTATTGAACTTTCCACGGAGTGCAGAGGATCCCTCCTTAAGGTTATGGTTTATCTGTCTTACAGCAGTTTTGTCAATATCCTGATCACTTTTTCTTTGTAGTCTATTTGTATTTCTCTTTTTGCCCACTTCCATATTATGGGGGAAGTAAGTAATGAGGATAGATTTATTTTAATTGTCTCCAGCCAGGTTTTTTAACTGTGTCATGACTGCTACATCTGATTGTCTCTTTGAAACAAATAATTGGTGACAAGTCAGGCAGGGAGGGTATTGGCAAAGCCCAAATTACACACACATTTGTTTTTAATTTAAAGAATCACTTTGCTTCAGTGGCCACATTGATCTCCTACCTTAATGTACAAGGAATTATGAGCAAACTTAATTATTTAGTTGCAGAATGTTTTTGCTATCCAGAAAATGCAGTGCGTCATTACAAACCCGTAAGGAGGAAACACAAAAATCTCTGATATTAATGGTCTTTAAAGTATAGCTGGAAATAAATTAATTATCCCCTTCAATATACTAGTTGCTGTTCATGTATTTATTCTCAGTAGTGTCTTGCCTCTTTTGAACTATTGATAAATGTATTTATATTTACATTTTGGTGATGAAGAATGTTCTTGTAGCTGAAGATTGCACAAACCCCTTCTTTTGCACAGTCTGAACATGCTTGTTTTCCCCCTGAATTAACTGATTTAAATGGTTTTCTGCTTCCACTCACCCTCACATATGTTTATGATAATTCAAAACCACCTTGTCTTTATCTACCTATTACACACAACCTGCTAGAAAGCCTGTCAGCCTAAAGATGTACTAAATATCTGTTTTGTGATGCTCTGCTTTCAAAGATGTGCAAAATTGAGCAGGAGTCCAAACTGCTGAAGAGTTTTCTTCAATTAATGGAGGAAAAAAGGAGAGAAAATAGGATATCTATAAAGAACAGATCCATTCTCAGAGAAATGAAATGCCCTCTGTAATGCTTTGCATTCCTTGGCAGGTTTGTACGTTGTGCACTTCAGGAAGAAACATTTATTCAAAGCTCTGTGAGGTAAACAGCCTGTTTTAGCCTGAAAAAAGAAGTGCAGGAAATAAACAATACCAAGCAAAATGTGCCTAAACTGTGGCTTCGTGGTAATAACCCAAAATGTGCCAAAGCTGAGCTGCCAACTGAGCCCAAAGAGGCAGCAGCCAGGTCATCCCGGGCAATGGAACGCTCCAGCCATCCTGCTCAGGAGGCTGGGGCTGCTTTGAAGTTTTCTTCTGATCTTCTAGAGAGAAGCTGAGGAGCAAAACTACAGAGAACTTAAGGAGTAAAAAGAGAAAAGAAACAAAAAACCAAAAAAGCACCCCAGATTCAGAGGATTTGACTTCAGTTTTCTTTTCCCATGTTTTACTTTAGAAGAATGTTTTAAAAAACATTCTTCAGGGGTAAAGAATTGCTGAAATCAGTCTGCCTTCCCCAAAACGAAAATGGCAATGCAGGTTTGGGCTGCTGATTTTGGGTGTGTGGCCCTGATCTCCAGAGGGATGGCAGGAGATGCTGGAATCAGAAAGTGGCTTCAGGGTACCCCCAATTGCAAAGGGCAAACATTTTGTTTATTCTGAAGATGTTGCAGTTTCTTGTCTGAGCTATTCTGCTTGTCCAATTAAAAAGTGATTTCTTGCTGTTCAATGTGCCCGTTGGTCTCATTTTTTCATGACAATTAGTCATTCACAATGGCAATCAGTTAATTTGCATTTTATAGCACTTTCAGTGTCTGAGACAAACCTCCCCCTCATTCCTCTTCCACGGTGAGGACTCACATAACCTCTGCATTCTTTCCAAAGCACCAGGCTATAATGCACTGTCTTTACTGCAGTCCACTTAATACAATAAATCAGCAGCAACAGTTTATGAAAATGTGCTTTAAGGTACATAACTATATGAAAAAGCAAATAATAGTACTTTCAGGTATCTAAACTAATGATTGTAATTTCACTTTCTCTATGCTATCTCTTTCTCCTAGCCAAGGTAATGATCTGTCTTATCACTAAAGTGCCTCTACTAAATCTTTTGAAATGTCAAAAGAGAACTAATATTTACATCAGAATAATAACTACAATTACTTACCCACTTTTCAATTCATTTGCAGTCAATTATTCTGTAATACTAAGAGAAATAGAGCCTCACTGTAATACTGGAATGAGTTTAATTAATCCTTTTTCCCATACAGCAGGCTGATAAATGAAACTCAGCCTGTAATTTAAGTGCTCAGGGAAATAGTACGATATTAAAGGTGCTTTGAGTGATTGACAGTTTAATTTATTACAAAGAGCAATAGTCTCTCTTACCTGGGAGTTCATTCCAGTTTTGCAATTAATGATTTCAACTGGGGAGAAGATCATCATTCTATGAAGACTTCCCAAATAATTTTCTTACAGACTTCTTGGCATCAGCTGTCAATTACTACACCCCTGCAACCCCTTGTTTCGTAAAAATGTCTGATAAAGAATGCAATGTGTAATGCCAAAAAAGTTTACAGGAGCTGGAGAATATGATATATTTGTCTAGAAGAATTTCCCACTAGTTGGTATCATATTTTCATCAGGAAGGAGAAAGGGTAATTGGATTTAAATGTCAAGATGTTCCTTCTGAAGGTTTGAAGCCACACATCCATTTTCTCAGCTACAGTTTTTGCTCGTGATTATGGAAACTGCACCCACTTGTCACTGAAGATGACAGTAAAGAATTCTCCAGGAGTGAGTTAAATGCTGAACCATAACCTGAACCCTCGACACAAGCAACACAACCCCACTACTACAGACAAAAGATAAATTACTCCATTGGATTTGGTAGATTGTAGGTGAAATAGTGATTTTACTACAGCAACCCAGATCAAGCTAAAACAGATTAATCCAGAAACAGACTTCTAATTCAGGAAAATACTGACTCAGATGTCCAGGAGGGACAGACAGAGTCACCTGCAGAAGGAAAAGGTCGGCAGGTTTTTTTCCCTATCCCCATGATTTTTCTAGATATTTAGAAGCAAATGGACTGAAAGATTCCTGGAATGTCAGTTGTTTCCTAGATCGGCACTTGTGGGTATGTTTAAATAGCAACAAAAAGGAGCTTTAATAACTGATACAGAAACATGCAGGTAGCTGCTCATGCAATTCCCTTGGCAGCAGTTCTGTGCCAAGCATTTGACCCTTTCTGTGCTGCTCAGAAGGGCAGCCTTCTGCCTCCCACTGAACTCAAAACCAGCTGAAGTGGCACAGTTCATGCTAATTATCATTTAGTAAAATTGAGTGAGTAAGAATTGTCGTCTCCCTTCGTGTTCTGTTTTGGGAAAGGGTGTTGGGGCTACATCTTGGCTTTTTCTAGAATGTCTTCAGATTAGAGAAGCCAGGGGGTTCCTCTCGTGGTGCTGAGTTACTGGGAGAACCCTGTGATGGCCATCCTTTCTGAGTGTTGGGTTTGTATTCCTGCTGGGTGTCGTGTTCAGCTGTCCCTGTCCATATATGTAAAAATACTTGTGAATAAGGATAGTACCATTTCCCACATGCACCGGGGGTGCCCCTTGTTATAGCAATGTCACATCTACTTAAAATACACTTGGCTTACAAGAACTGTGTTTTGTGAGAACTGTTCTCAGCATATTTGTTAATTTTCCCCTTTCATAGCTCAGTTTTTAAAGGGGGTGCTTGCAATGCTTTAGGAAATGCACAGTTCATTGATACTCTTTGACACTGAGGCAATTTCTGTGCATCTCTGTCAGTCTTTGCATTCTGTTTTGAATGTGCAGTATCTTTGCTTTCTCTTATTCTGTTCTTTTTTCACTTTATTCTGGACTGGTATCTCAAAGATCCAACTGCATTAAAAGCTGATTTAGTTAGAATACTTTGGTATGTCAGATCATACCTTGGTCTAACAAGTAAAGAGTGCTGAGCATCAGGGAAAGAATTAGGGATGTGTGGTTGCCTGGTGGTGGGCTCAGGGGGATTCACCATGAAGAGGGATGGAGGTTGCAAAGGCAGTGCATTAGAGGGAGGCCACGTTAATTAGTCCAAGATGAGGGAGCAGTGTGATAAAGCAAGGCAAAAGAAGTGCTGAGCACCAGAATTCAGTACGGCCCCAGTTTGTGTTTTCTAATTGGTTTCCAATCGATTTCTATTTCTGCTTTATCTTATAAATGAAGAGCGTTTAGAAACCTGGTAGTTTTGGTGGTGGTGGTAGAGCTTGGAAAGCAATTTGCACAGGCTATTCATGCCAGCTCCCTGGCAGTCTCTTACAGCTCCTGAAGCTCCTGACATGGACCTTCAATTGCTCATTCTCAGAATTGCTGGGCTTAGAGACTTGATTTGGGCTAAAAACCTCGGCCATTGTTCAGGCACTGTTGATGTACCAAAGATGCTCTGTGAGAAACTCTAACTTGACAGTTACAAATGTCTAAATAACTTCAGGTTTCTGATCTAATTAATGAAAACAATTTGTAAGAGATACTGGGGTTGGGAGCAGGACCTGTCAAATAACCTGCTGTGGTTCCTACTCTTTATGATAGTGCTGTGTTATGCTTTTACAGGGCCTTCCAGCCCCAGTGTCCCTGGTAATGAGAGGCATTTGGCATCACTAAAATTCAGTGGGTGGACAGCAATAATCAGATGATAGATTATGCGAGGCAGGCTGTGTGGCCATAATTATTTTCAAAGACACAAGTGCAAATCCCAGCCCTTACAAACAGCTCTAAATGAGCTTCCTTATCTGTGCATCCTAAGCATGGCCTTCTTCAGACAATGGATAATCAGTGAAGGATGTTTTAGTCATTTTTTTCTAAGGGTGAAAAACTACAATCCTTTTTTTATACAGTTTAACCAGTATATGTAGGGTGGAGCAATTAAATTAAAAATTATGACTGTTTTTTTCATTTTGCCATTACTGCATGACATCACTTTACAGCCCCATGTATGTCATTATGTCATTACTCACTGGGCTGTTATTGAAATGCTTTTTTCTTTATACCTACCCTTAAATATCATGATTAATTGTTGCTTGTACATTTAACTTTGAATCCTAGTTGGGTGTGAACTTCAAGTTGTGGTGTTTGGTTTTTTGTTTGACTTTCTGTGTTTTCCTTTTCTTTTGTTTTGCTTTTTAAATCTATGAATGCCAAGGCAATGAAACTGTTCCTTTCCTTTCAGTTTGGACTGACTCGTGTACCTGTCAAGGCTCCTCCTGTCCATCACCAGGTTGTTTAGTCCTGCATCCCACAGCTCCTTAATCCAGTCCCTGCAGCTCTTTTTAAATTCCACCAGTACAAATTCCTGTTGTGCTGTGTCTCATCAGTGGCCCTGTGATCCCCAGTGTGATACTGGGACACCCAGTAGATGTGACAGAGCTGAACTTCACTCCTTATGTCTGTTGTATTCAGTGAATAAGGAATATTAGGAGTTAAGCTTTTGAAGAACAACCAGACCGTTTAAATTGACTTGGAACAATTAAATGCCCATCCACTCATTAACAGGGAGGAAATCCCGTGGATTCCTTTTTTCCACAGCATTTCTCTTTCCCAGCAGAGCTAAGTGTGTTATGTCAGTGTGGCTGAGCAGGACAGAGGGAGGGGAGTCGTGCAATGCTGGCTGTGCTGAGGGCAGCACTCCTGCCTCTTGCAAGGGGAATCCAGGGAAACTCGGGGCCAGCAAGGCACAGGAACATTTAAAAGTAATGGCATATTAGTAGGACAATCAAAGAACCTGGGGCCTTGCGTGACCTGAACAAAGTGCAGGTTCTTATCTTACATGTCACCTTCCCTCTCCTGGAAGGGTGAAGAGGAAGAGGGCTGGAGCCCTTCTGGTCGTGTTCCAGGGAGCCTCCAGAACTGGAGGGGCTGTGCTCTGCCCACACCATAGAGCATAAAGTGGGAGGAAGCCAAAGACATCAGCAGAATTTATCAGGCACTATCTTGAAAGCTGCAGGATCTTCCTATTTTTTTCTTAATTTTTTTCTTTTTTGTCCTCCAGTACATGAGGATTTCAAAAGAAGAGCTGCAAGGCTCAGGGAGCAGCTCCACGAGGTCACCCCTCTGACACTCTTAATTTCAGCATGCTTCATAAAGGATCACAGGCAGGCCTAGAGGCAAGCTGAAATGGAGCACATATAAAAAGTTTTTCTAAGCTTAAAAAGTTTAGGCGCAGCAGCTCTTGAGAGGAGGAGGTTCTACCTCCACTCTGCTGACAGATGTCTACCTCACCTGTGCCTATAAAGAATGAGAGGCTTTCCATAACCCCTGTTAGCCACCTGTTCTCTTATAATTGCCTTTTGATGTATAGAGTTTATCCCAATCTAAGTCCCATTCACTGAAAATTAAGCCAATTTGGTCTTGTCGTCTCCTCAGCAGATGCAGAAAATCATTCATTAAGCTCCCTCTTAGAAAGAGTATTTTACATGAAGACAATTCATCTCCTGTCCTCTCCTGACCTTCTCTTTTCTACATTAAAAGAAAAAAAAAGAAAAGAAAGAAGCTGGATCTGACTTTTCCTCCATCACCCCCCCATTTTTTTAGTGCTCACTGACTTGCCTCAGTCTCCCTGTTCTGATCTGCCTGCTCTGACAGGGGGTGCCCAGGAGTCAAAAAGCTGAATTTCTCTTTAGACCCCAGATCTTCAGGAGGCCTGGCCAGGGATTCAGACAAGAGGTTCGTGAGTGTTTGGAAAGAGCTGTGAGTGCACGATCCCCCCAGAGCCAGTGAACAGGAACAGTGTGGGGGAACAAAGGGAGCTCCCCCAAAGTACATTTTTCTGTAGGATCAGCTATACAATGTGCTTGTTTTCTGCCCCTGCTGTTCTTGCTCTCTGCCATTCAGCAGCCAGGGAGGCTCTCTGTGCTCTGGGCTGGGGAGATGCTCTACAGAGCAGTAAGTTATGGAGTGGGCAACACTGAAATGATTCAATTTCCAGCAGTGGTAGCAGGTTCCTTCTCTGCTCTTGCAATTTTTATTCCACTGAAGAGTTGTATGTCAACAAATGCTGAAATAAATATTTTTGAGCCTATTTTTTGTAATCATTGTGACCCCCATTTTGACTGACCATCTTTTATTAACACGGGGGCTGTGTAAAAGCATTCCATCTTCTGCATTTAGGATATTAATCACTTTTAGTGACAATGACTTGCTGTAATTCCCAAGTGGCTGAACTATTCTTTGTGCTCTGACATAATCTGTAAATTATGGACATAAAGATTTACTTGAAGAGAATCACATTATGCAATGTTCGAGGTATAAAATCCCACCAAATAAGATGGAAATTCAGTGTGGTCATGGGGTCATTTAAGATTGCTGTTCTCTAGAACAATGCTGAGGAGAAGCCCCATCCTTCCCAAACTACAGGCAGGAATTGCCTCCATCCTTACTTGTAATGTGAGGCTTGAAGTGTCATTTTCAGGAATTTCAAGTGCCCACATGACTGTGTTTTTGAAAGATCCTTCATGAATAAGAACTAAAAAAAATAAAATGGAGAAGCTTTTGAAGACCTTTGATTTGAAGCCCCAAAAGTTAGAGGAAATATGTTTTCTGGCTTTACCCCTTTTCTATCAAATATTTTAAATAAATATCTCAAGCTTGCAGAGGGCACCCAGCTTCTAATGTTTAAATAAATTAATTTAAATACAAATTTAATTGCTGAAGAAAAGCATTGCCAGTTGTGTAAAGGAGAGGTAAATTAAATAAAACTTATTTTTTTATGCAGGAAGGAAACTTCTCTGATATTCTGCAATAATTTGATGTGTAAGAGCTGCTTTGCAGTAGCACAGGACTCAGTGGGGATAAAGGTGACCCCAGACCCACCCCAAACCTCCAAGATGGACAAGGTGCTGAGCACACTGCTCAGCAGAAAAGGTTCCTGTCCCCCCAGGCACACTCTGAAATCCATCCCACGTTTTGCACTGGTGAGCTTTCCCTTTTCTGAAGCTTCCTGTTTGCCTTCAAATAACAAACAGCAAGGACAGTGTCTTTGCTGCGACTGAATTAGAGTTACGTTAAATCCCTGTAGTTGAATTTCCAGGCTGGATGTACAACTGCCATTGAATTGCTTTCACCTCTTTATTCCTGGTGAATCCTGGAAGTTATGGGTTGAGTTGCTGCTGATCAGCCTCTTGTCACATGCCCCTAAAGCCAGCCCTGATTTCTGCAGTGCCTGGGGAGGGCTGTGCATGGCCTTTGTGCCCCAGCCTCGTGCACAGATTCCCTTGGCCCTGCTCCTCCAAGGGCTCCTGGCACACTGAGCACTGAACTGGGACCAGGAATGAAGCAAAGAGATCTCCAAATGACACCATTTTGCATTTAAATTTCAGTTTCCTGGTCTCATTTTGAGTTCCAGGGTTGCTGTGTGGGCAGTCCCATGGAGTTGCTGACTCAGCACTCTTGCCCAGTGCCCTCCTGTCCCTCTGCTCTATTTCCACCAGCCCAGTTTCCCTAATTCTCTTTATTGTGCTGGCAGTGTCCTTAACCAGCATCAGCCAAGGCAGAGTGTTTGTGCTACTGGTTTCTCCTGTTCCAAGTTATGATTGATAAGCCCCTCTTTCCTGAGATTGCATCCAGTCTATAGTAGCCAATAACCCTGGCAACACCTTAAGCAGCAGAAGGATTCGGTTTGCAGAGTGTAGCAAACCACAGCGGGTTTATTTATTGAGTTCATTTTAATCTCTGGATCTGTGATCATAAACTGCAATGCAGTTATTTCTTTATCTCTAAATTAAGGTAATTGTGGGGTTGGATTTATGGAGAGAGATTGAGTTCTATCAGATGGAAATTTTTGTTTGTTTTATCGGTTGATTCTGAGAACTGTGGATAAAGACATTAAAACAATTTCTTGCTGCATGTGAGGATTGTTGGAATGCCTAGTCTCATTCTTCTCTGGAGAAGCAGAATTCAGAAGTCTATGGATGAGTTTTCTCACTGCAGAGATGCAAGATAATAAAGGTTGAGAGTGAATGAGTTTCTGAACACTTTGTGAAAATATTATGGTTTACATCCAGCCTCCTTTAGCAACAGTAAATTTACCATTGTGAAACAAAGGAATAGTGAGATAATATAATACCAAGATTTTATTATCAGAGTTTGTATATACCCATTACATACTGTGTTTTCAGCTAAGCCTGTTGACACCAACTAGATATAAAGTAGAAAATGGATTTGGGTAAGGGAAGATATTTTTCTTTATAAACTTCTGTCTAATATCAGGAGGATTTGAAATATTTTTCCCTTTGCCCCATAACAAACCGCCCTCAGGAAGTGAGCTTGCAGTTCCATGTGACCAGGTTATAGTGTTTTCCCTATGTTCTCATTTCCAGCTGAGCTACTGTCACTGCCTTTGGACAAACTCTGTGTCGTGGCAAGGGTGAATTGAAATTTATTTACTGCAAGAATCCTTACTGAGGTTTACAGTGCACCAGAGCAGCTTAAAAGCCTGCACAGTCAGTTGCAGTGACTGAGATGAGGAGCAGTAACTTATGAAGCTTTTGTAATCCAATTGTACTTTAGTTGTGTGTTTTTACACTCCTCTTCCCAGGCAATATATTTAACAGCCTCTGGAATTTATGATGCATTCCAATAGTGTATCACAAAACTTTAGAAAAGACTTATGTTAAAGCTATCCTTTCCCTCACAGTCAGTGTTATTTCCTTTCTGCCAGTGGCTCTGCCGTTTTGATTGCTGCTCTCTTCTGTCTGCCAGGGATGACTTGTACCCCTAAGAACTCAAATTTATATGCTAATGTTTTAATCAGATGAATTCTCCCTCCCTCTTTTTACCTAATGAATGATGACCTTCCTCTCTGCTCCCCATCTAATAATATATTTAGATGTTAAGTATAAAACTCCTTAGCAAATTAATTCCTTATATATGTTTGCCATATGATGTATGTCCCTTTCACTATGAGCAAATGTTTAGTTTAAGCAGGAAAACAAATTCTCTTACATCTTTCTTTTCCTTTTTTTTTTATGCACAGTTACTTCAGCATGGTTATGATAATAAACAGCCAGTGGGCTGTATTGTGAAGATTTGCAATACATCAATTATGTGAAAGTGTAGTTCACTAAAACCCCCCTCATTTGATGCTTGAAACCAAAGGAGCCAGTTTGTACTCTGTTCAGTCCTCTTTGCATCTTCCAGTTCTCTGCCTGTTCCCTGGGAAAAGGTATCTTTGTGCTGACCTCAGGTGTGTTTGTCTTTTTGGGTTTGACAACCCCCAGCCCAAAATTTCAGCAATCCAACAAAAGCCCTTCAACACAGAGGCAGAAACATGTTCATTGTAATGTCCATGTGCATGGACTAAAATTTTAAGTTTACTCTTTTCCACCCTGATCCTGTGACAACATTTTCTGGTNAAAGTAGAAAATGGATTTGGGTAAGGGAAGATATTTTTCTTTATAAACTTCTGTCTAATATCAGGAGGATTTGAAATATTTTTCCCTTTGCCCCATAACAAACCGCCCTCAGGAAGTGAGCTTGCAGTTCCATGTGACCAGGTTATAGTGTTTTCCCTATGTTCTCATTTCCAGCTGAGCTACTGTCACTGCCTTTGGACAAACTCTGTGTCGTGGCAAGGGTGAATTGAAATTTATTTACTGCAAGAATCCTTACTGAGGTTTACAGTGCACCAGAGCAGCTTAAAAGCCTGCACAGTCAGTTGCAGTGACTGAGATGAGGAGCAGTAACTTATGAAGCTTTTGTAATCCAATTGTACTTTAGTTGTGTGTTTTTACACTCCTCTTCCCAGGCAATATATTTAACAGCCTCTGGAATTTATGATGCATTCCAATAGTGTATCACAAAACTTTAGAAAAGACTTATGTTAAAGCTATCCTTTCCCTCACAGTCAGTGTTATTTCCTTTCTGCCAGTGGCTCTGCCGTTTTGATTGCTGCTCTCTTCTGTCTGCCAGGGATGACTTGTACCCCTAAGAACTCAAATTTATATGCTAATGTTTTAATCAGATGAATTCTCCCTCCCTCTTTTTACCTAATGAATGATGACCTTCCTCTCTGCTCCCCATCTAATAATATATTTAGATGTTAAGTATAAAACTCCTTAGCAAATTAATTCCTTATATATGTTTGCCATATGATGTATGTCCCTTTCACTATGAGCAAATGTTTAGTTTAAGCAGGAAAACAAATTCTCTTACATCTTTCTTTTCCTTTTTTTTTTATGCACAGTTACTTCAGCATGGTTATGATAATAAACAGCCAGTGGGCTGTATTGTGAAGATTTGCAATACATCAATTATGTGAAAGTGTAGTTCACTAAAACCCCCCTCATTTGATGCTTGAAACCAAAGGAGCCAGTTTGTACTCTGTTCAGTCCTCTTTGCATCTTCCAGTTCTCTGCCTGTTCCCTGGGAAAAGGTATCTTTGTGCTGACCTCAGGTGTGTTTGTCTTTTTGGGTTTGACAACCCCCAGCCCAAAATTTCAGCAATCCAACAAAAGCCCTTCAACACAGAGGCAGAAACATGTTCATTGTAATGTCCATGTGCATGGACTAAAATTTTAAGTTTACTCTTTTCCACCCTGATCCTGTGACAACATTTTCTGGTACCTTTGCCAGTATCGACTGAAAGGATTGATTCTCATCTTCAGGACAAAAATGACACCGGTCCCTTACACAGATCAGATGGAGCACCAAGAGCAAATATTTGGTTTTTCTTGGAAAGTGTTTCTAAGAATCAGGATGGTGTTTTTATATTTGTCATGTATTTGTTAAAGGATAGGATATTGCCAAGATTTTGCTCTAAGGCATTTGTTACATGGGACACAGGCTGAAGGAGAACTTTCAGTGTATGCTGGTACCTGCTGGGCTGAAAGAACCCACAGACTGGAATAGAGATTGCAGCTCAATTATTAATCCAGCTGTTGATCCCCTCTGTCACTGGAGAAGAGGACACTTTTGAGACACACTTAATATTTGCCATAAACATTTTAAGAGTATTGTCTACATGTGTGACTATTCTATATTTTGGATATCTGAAGGTGAGGGTATTAAGGTTAGGATTAAAAGACTTGACCCTACTGCTGCCCCTGCAGAACCCCTAGAGATGCTCAAAGTGGTTTTGGCAAGAAGTTCTTCAGTTAAATGCTTTGAAAATTATGCCAAAGAAAGGGAAGGAGAAACAGGACAAAGAAACATCAAGGCTATGCCTTTAGAGTTTGAAGAGTAAGATGAAGCAGCTGTGAGCAAAAGCTCCTTTAAACAAAGTCTGACACAAACCTGGCAAATGACCTTTACCCAGAGCATTGTGGATGTGATCAGTAAATTCAAGAAAAACCTGAGGTCCTTCATGGAAAGGGCAAGTATGAAATTAGAGATTAATTTTTTTTTATAAGTTAGATATTTGTCATCTTCTTCAAAAAGGGTATTTTCAATTAATTTCATAAGAGTTGAGATTAATCAACAGTTAAAAAAAAAAGGTGCATGGAGCACTTTGGAGAAGACATAATGTCTTTTCTGTTAAGCTGGGACTGTGAAGGTGGAGTTGAAAGGATGAACAGCCCAAGTGGAAGTTAAGGGCATGTGAAGGAAGGAAAAAAGTGAGATATCTTTTAGAAGCACCAAAATTGCACCATAACACACAGAGTGACAAAGAATATCCTGAGTGGGAAGGGACCCACAGGATCATCCAGTCCAACCTCCGGCCCTGCACAGGCACCCCAACAATCCCACCCTGTGCCCCAGAGCATCATCCAAACCCTCCTGGAGCTCTGGCAGCCTTGGGGCTGTGCCCACTGCCCTGGGGAGCCTGGGCAGTGCCCACCACCCTCTGGGGGAAGAGCCTTTTGCTGAGATCCAACCTGACCCTGCCCTGACACAACTCCAGCCCTTCCCTCACGTCCTGTCCCTGGTCACAGGAGTGAAGACAGCAGTGCCTGCCCCTCTGCTGCCCCTCAGGAGAATGTTGAAGACCCCAGCGGGGTCTCCCCTCAGTCTCCTCCAGCTGAACACCCCAAGTGCCCTCAGTGTCCTCACACCCTTCCCCTCCAGACCCTTCCCCTTCCTCGTGGCCTCCTTTGGATGCTCTCTCAGAGTTTAATATCTTTCCTATATTGTGGTACCCAAACTGCACACAGAATTCAAGCATTCAATAAGTGAGTGGTATTTCTGCTTGAAAGGCTGAAGTTAAAGCTGCTGGATTCACACAGCATAGTAGAGATCCATTTGTTTTATCTTTTACTCATCAAAAAGAACGTGCCAGGTGAACAAGAAGAGAGAACAAGATAATAATGGTTTGACATTTTTTACTTCGCCATCAATGTTCTGTAACTCCCAAGAAATCCTGATTTTGTAATGTTGGCAGGAAAAAGCTGCTGGTTCAAGGGACACTGTAACTAATAATGGTTTGGCTGTGGGTGAGTGCACATCCATGTGCTGCAAAGGCAGCTCCTGTCCTCAAGGCAGGTAATTTAGATGGAGTGTCTGACTAGGCTGGCACTAACAGACCAGAGCTGTGTAAACACGGGTTTTTTTGCCAAACCAATTGTGATTAGAGCCCCCAGAAATGGGAATGTCAAATATGGGATTAGAGATTCCTGAGTAACTTTAAATTAGAAATAAAGTTGGCCAAGTTGGTGGAAGCACGGTCCGGAGCAGCCACCTTCAAAAACACGAGCAAGAGATTTTACAAACAAATAAGGAATAAGATGATGTTTTTAATTGCATCTCCTGTAATTTTATGGGCAGTTAAGAAGCCTGCCAGTCAGTTAATAAAACTAGAATGAGAGATAAGCAGCTATTTGCTGATAGTGCGATACCTGCAGATGTAGTTTCTCCTTTTTGAAGATACAAACCAATCAATGCAAGGACTGTAATATTTGTGGGGAACTATCTAAAGAGAAGATTGCCACAGACTCTGTTAAAAGGGATATTCTCAGCTGGCCATTCCTAATTGTGTGCTTCAGAGATCACCCTGGTGTGAGCTGCACATTCTGGCCATCAGTGACGTGTGGAAGGAGCAGACATGGACCCGAGTTTGTGGGTGGTGTGAGTGGAGTGTGGTGCTGCAAAATCACATACAGAATTAATAGCACAGCCTGGCTATTTTTGCATTTGTAGGGGTCAAACATAACTTCATGCTGTGCTCAAGTCCTTTGGAAGTGATGGAGCAGGAGAGGGTGTGCTGGGCTGGTGATGGGCCAAGGTGCCCGTGGGTCACTGTGGGCTGGGCTGGGCTGGGCTGGTGATGCCCAGCTGGGGACTCTGTCACACCAACACAGAAACGCTCGTCTGGCTCATCTGACCTGGCTCACCTGGCCTGGCTCCCAAACGGGGGGTCATGATGGGCAGGAAAAGCAGTCTCAAAAGGGAGCTGTGAAAAAGACTCTATTTCAAACCAGGAGTTTTCTTTGAGATCAGAAGCTGAAGGCTTGGTAAGAGTTCTTGGCTTCTGTGAGCAGACATGTGTAAGGGGGTTGAAAGCAGACCAGGCTGCAGTTTCTTGCAAAAGTGTAAATTAAATTAATATCAGGCTGCAGAACCCCTGCTGATCATCTGCAGAGGTGGCTGATATGCTTTTCCCTTGACTGGTGATTTCACTTTTTCTCCTGCTAAGTTAGTTGTTTAAGTGTGTTGAGCTCCACAACCCTCTGTGTCCTCTCAACCAGGGCACCCATTAAAGTCTCCTGAGCCAGGGTACCTCAGCCACCCTCACCACCCCTCTTGGTGGGTTTACATTGCTGAATTACCAATAAATGTCCTGCTTGCTGAAACAGTGCTCTGTGTTATTCAGCTCTGAGTCAGCCCTGTTCCTTTTTCTTCCCAAACTCACCCCCTGCCAAAGGTATTTGTCTCATTCACACTCACGTGTGCTGTGCCTGAGCTCTGAGACCTCTTGGGGGGTGTGTATAGGAGGATTTTTTTATTTCTCACCAGGGTGTCAGAGCTGGAAAATCTGACCTATTACAGTAAGATATTTCTTTTGTCTGTATGGTAGTAGGTGCATAATGCTCATTTTCAAAGTCTACTACATGAGGCTACTTTGTGTTCGTTTGCCATTGAATTCCTCTGCTTTGAGGCAGGAGCTTCAGGAAGCACAGACTTTGGTGTTAAATAAAAACCTATTCAGTCTAATTGACACCAGCTCCCCATGTGCACGATGTTCATTTATTTTTAAGCTACAATTTCGCCTGTATTTGTAATAGAGAACAATTCTGCGAATGCACAAAGGAATGTCACAGGCAGGTAGGGATGGAAGTGGCTGCCTGTCACACCTTCAGAAAAAAGTAAAGATTTGACTTGAAAGGTGCCAAAATTAAAAGCACAGAATTGGGCACCACGGTCTGAAATGCACCTGCACCTGTAATTCTTTCTTTTTCCTTTCAGGAGGGCCTTGAGTGGCTGAAAATCCTAGTAAATTAAGTTTATGCTGTCACCTTAGGGTCTCTATGGTACTCTACAAAGTCTCTAAAAATAGTGGCATTCTTGTTTTCTTTGCATTTGGGTGAAAAAAACTACCCCAGCAAGTAGGTCACATGGTCAGCAATTAGCACATGATATGATTTTCTGGAGTTAATTTCCCATTATATGAATATTATTCTCTTTTTTTTTTCCTCCTACCCACAAGGTAATAAAACCTCTAATGAAATGGCAATTAATACAGCATGTTTGGATTTACACTGGCTGAAATTTCACCGAAGCTGTGGAAAATCCTACTGAGGCTCCTGTGGTGGCAGCTTGTGCCACCCTGTGCCCTGCATTGCAGGGGTTTTCCTGGTGCTCCCAGAGCTGGCTGTGCTCTGTGCTCTGGATTTACACAGTGGGAAGGACCTTGGCTGCTCCTGTGCCCTTTGCCAGGGATGACACAGACCCTGAGCTCCTGCCCCTGCTGCAAGGGAAGGGCTGCAAAAAATCCTCACTTTGCTCTTTTAAAACTTGTTTCAAATAATAATAATAATAAAAAAATGCTGCCAAGAAGAGCCCAGCGTTTTGAGGACGATGGCTTAAGGCAACCTTACAGGGCTTTCATTTGTGAATTTGAATATATCTTTGGTGTTGTGAAATTTCATTAACTGCAGTGATTGACCATGCATTTATGTTCCTGGTCACCAAATCAGCTTCTGGGCAGCAAAAGGAGTGCCAGTCTCACAGACAGCAGTGCAGGGTTCCCCTGCTCAGGTACAATCTGCTGACAAGTCTGGAACCCCCCAGGCTTGTTCAGTGGCCATAAAACTTCTCAAAAATTGAGTGATTCACAGGAAGGTCTCTGGATTGTGAACGTGAAACTTCAGAGCAAAGAGGTTTTTTTAAGTGAAAACAAATCTCTTTCAGCATCATGTTCACCATGACACCGCCAATATTTAGGTAGGTGTGGATACACATAAATTTCTACAAGGAGAGGTCAGAGTGTTAAAACACTTGCAGTGTAAACTGTGTCTCTGGTACCAGCTGAACTATTTCCAGAGCTTGGAGATACCTGTGGCTGTTGAAAGGGTGATGAATATACAGGGTGAAAGGTGCCTGGAACAGTCAAAGGGGAATGAAACACGTAAGTGAATATTATTTATCTTCCTGAAAGCCGATGAATTCGACAGTGTCTGTTGCACATATTTTATTATGTGAAATATAATACTATGTGTTCAAATATACAGCCTGAAAGATAGATTTGATGAAATGAGACACACTGTAGCCTTTCTCAATTAAGGCTTTTATATCCACATATGGAATTTCCTTTCCAAAGTGGCTCTTTGCTAAAATTGCAGGGGGGAGCAGAGAGTTCTGAAATCTCAGATCTGTGGAACAAACTAAAAGATTGCAGTTAATGTTTGCTGAGCTGGGTTGGGCTTCTTCATGAAGTGTTCTCAGTTCAGAACGACATTCTACTTGCTGGCAGGATTTAATGGGAGTGCCCATAGCATGGCAGCTGGTGCACCAAGGGCATTGCCTTCTGCACTGCCACCAGCAGGATGCAAAGAGAGAAAAGAGAATTAGGAATTGTGTTGTTTAGCGAGATTACCTCTGGGAAGCTTCTGTTTGCACCCAGCATTGCCTCCCTGTCTCCTAAGGAAGGGAAAGTCTTTGAAGATGAGTGCAGCACGATGTCTGCCCAGAGCCAGCTCTCAAGATGTTTGCTTAGGTGGAAGAAAACGAGAAATGGGCCATTCCTAAAGACATATAAATGAGGAGTTTCATTTTATTTTGGATTTTGGACCTCCAGTTGCTACCCAGTGTTATGAGCAGCTCTTCTAGGGATTGCACATCCACCAGTGCTGCCAGCTTGGGAGTGGTGTCTTGTCAGCTCCACAAGAGCTCTAACAACATGTCACGAACACCACAAGCCACAAGGAAACCTTCAATTAGGATTTGCAGCCTATTAGGCACCAGAGACTGCACAGCCTATATCAGTTTTGCTGCTTGGGAAATAACTTGTTATTTAATTTGTTGGAGGGGTTTTGTTTGTTTGGTTTTATTTTAAAGGATAGAATGTATTTTGAATGTATTTGCTGAATACATTCTGTCTAAACACTTAGGCTGGCAGTTCACAGGTCTGTAAAGGGCTAAAACCCTTTCCTGGCTCAGTCAATGACCATACTCTCCAACTTTTTATATTCTGTACCATAAGGCTTGAAATATGTGACACTGCATTTTGTTACTTCCAGAAATGCCATTTTATGTTGAGGAATTTTCAGGTGATCTCATCTCTTTGCTGCAGGCTTGGCACATGATATTTTCTGATATTATTTTAAGCTTAAATATAATTGATAAATGATTTCCTTGTATGTGCTAGGAAAGGGAGCCTGTCAGATATTTGTGGGAAGTGAGCCCAGACAAGTTGTGGGTTAGAACTAGTGTGTGTGCAGTTCTGGTTGTGCCTCTGCTGTGCCTTTATCCCTGCCAGCCTCCCTTTCTTCAAGCAGTTTGTGGCCAGCACAGGGCACTTCTCATTTAGCAGCTGCCGTGCCTATTGTGGAGATTTATCTCTGCAGCCATGGCTGGGAACGTTTTTATTGGTTGCTGTCAGAAAGACTCTGCACAGTATCCATCCTTGGGCAGCTTCCCTAAGTGGGAACATTTCCCTAGCATAACAGTAATAAGCTAGTGTTTGAGGATTTATGGTCAACATAAGTTTGTGTCAATTTTCCATCAGAGCATGAAGCTTTCAGAGGAGGAGGAAATACCATCACCTGAGCCACGACACCTCGGTGACATCCCCAGGCAGCCACACACGGCGGGCTGTCCCTCCCGTGAAACAGCACACAATTACACTGCTGACTTACCCCACATATAAAGTGCTTCAAAGCAAGTTTCATAACAAAGGGAGAGAAGTTCCATGGCAGTGCCAGCTGCTGAACATGGCAGTGCCAGCCTCAGGGCTGTGGAGCTCCAAGAGCTTGCCTGGCTCATCCCTTCACCTGGGAGAGAGCTCAGCACAGAACAGAGACTCCAGCACTGCAGATTTGGGTGGTGTATGTGAGTTGGCAGGCACGGATCCAGGTCCACATACACACATCTAACCACCACAACATCTCATGCCCTTCTTCACATCTGCATAACTCTCAACACAGTGTGTGTGGCTCAGGTAGTTTATCCCATGGTAAATGACTGAATGGGGATTGAATGCACATAAACAAAAAGGAGGACAACTTGGTAGGTTTCAAGAGTCAGAACTCCCAGATCTATTCCTACCCCTGCCAGGAATTTCCTGTGTGATGCAGCTAATATTGTTCACTTTAAGCTTCCTGCAAAGGGAATATGCAATAGGGCAGAAGTTCTGCCTGCTTAGCACAGGTCTCACCTAACACACTGAGGGATTTCAGGCAGCCAGTCCTGAGTCCATGCTGGGGTTCTGTGCAGTGAATAGAGAGCAGGAGATGCTTCAAAGGCACTCAGAGGGTGCTCCTGCCTGTTTTCTCTTGGGAACTAAAGCGGGCTGACAGGCAGTTAAGGCTCCTGTCCCATCAACATTTTCCAAATGCTTTGAATTCCATGGACAGAAACTATTTCAATGCACAAATGCAAGAAGCCAACAGTAATAGTGCTATCAGTGATCCTAACATTGTGGATATAGAACCATAGAATGGTTTGGGTTGGAGAGGACCTAAAGTTCACCAAGTTCCAATTCCTCCCTCATGGGCAGGGATGCCACACACTGGGTCAGGTTGCCCAAGACCCCATCCAATCTGTCCCTGAACACTCCCAGGGATGGGGCAGCCACAGCTTCTCTGGGCACCCTGTGCCAGGGCCTGCCCACTCTCTGAGTAAAGAATTTCTTCCTGATATCTGTTTCTCCCCTCTTTTGGTTTAAAAACATTTCCCTTGGTCCTATCACTATCTGGCCATATAAAAAGTCCCTTTCCCACTCTTTTATAAATCCAGTTTAAGTACTGGAAGGTCACAATGAGGTCTCCCTGGAGCCTTCTCTTCTCCAGGCTGAAGCACCCCAGCTCTCCTGACCTGTCTCTACAGCAGAGGTGCTTCAGCTCTCAGAGCATCTTGGTGGCCTCCTCTGGTCCTGATCCAACCTGACCCAATCTTTGCTGTGCTGGGGACCCCAGACCTGGACACAGTGCTGCAGGTGGGGCCTTGGGGGGACAGAGTAGGGGAATCTGGGAGAATCCTGTCAGCCCTTTCAGATGTTCACAAACTGTCACTGAAGAAAACAGAAGTTTATGCCTCCCCAAAGTTCACAGGCAATAGAGACTTTGCTCAGCTCTTGCTCAAAGTGCCAGTGCCATGTTAAGGTCTGTCAGCCTTCATTTGGGAAGTGCCCATGGTTTTGATTAGAGAGTGGAGTACTCAGGAAACATGTGGAGTTATTAGGAGGGAGTTACTTTCAGCGTCAGCTCTTGAGTGTAAAGCCAAGTGACAGACTAAAAGCATTCAAAGCAGCTCGTGGTTAATTCCACCTGCCAGCAACAGCTTCTTCATTACAAGGGAGACGAGGGAAGGAAATGCAAGGAAAGCCTCATACAATATCCCTATGAGTTTGCTTGCTTTCTGCCATATACAGTTGTAGTTATCACTTATAATCCTGTAACTCACTTAGTGAATGCAATCCCTGTTTTGTTTAGGAGCAGCAGGAATTCCGAGGGAAGACTTAATGTTGCACTTTTCAGCTCAGTTCTAAAAGGGCCCTTTGAAGCCTGACTCGTGTGAGGGATTTTGCACCTCTCTTTTCCAATAGGTCCTGCTTTGGTCAGAGCTGTGTGCAGGAGGGGTGGCAGCCTAAGGGGCACTTGGGAACAGAGACTAAGAGGGCTGCAGTGGGCACTTATTTGCCATTTATTTAGTTGTCTCTCTTGGCAATCCCTGAATTTGTTTGATATTCTCTCATCTTGCTAATTACATTTCATGTCCAGTATCTGTGACTGACAAAAGCTGGTAAGAATTGCAATTCTTTATATTATTTCACCCTTACTTTTCATTCTGTAAAAGTCTAAAGCTTTGAATGAATTCTGACTGCACTTTGTCTTCCTTGGAAACTCATGGAAAATGCTGGCATTGTTTAACACACAGACTGAAATTTGATGTGCTCGTGGCCCAGCTCAGGCAGATTCCTGACCTCTGAGGGGAGTAAGAGCAGATCTGCTTCAAATATTTGGAGACCAACAGGGCAGGTGGGACAGTCTGTGTGTAGGTTGCCACATCATGCTGTCCTTGACATGTTAGAGAATCATTAAGGTTCACAGCAAGGACAGGAATATTAATCTCTCTTCCAGTTAATGTTTTTTCTCCTAGCAAGGGATCCAAAACGTAGCCATTTAATTGTTTCTCTATTTCAGAAAGAATTGTTTCGAATTTTTACTTTCAGCAAGAATATTTAAGGTGGTCATATGTCACGCCTGGGACAGAAGTTTCAGAAGTTTTGAGTGCCACAGGTTTCTTGATTCAGGCAGTTTTCACTTTCTGCATTTAAGAATAAAAGATCTGGCTGTGGTGCCTTCTGACTCAGGGAGCTGGAAGGAAACTTGAAAGTGCTGCCTCTTGGGCAAACTGGACAGAACAAATCTGATTTGCAGACTAGTGCTGGATTTCCGAAAGCACTTAAGTAGTTTAAGGCCACAAATACCATTGACTTAAAAGTCAATAAGATGTTTTTGAGAATTCAGCCCACAGTCAGTTGTTTTGTACCACGTAAATTCTCCTGCAGCAAAGGCAAGCAAAACCTGCAGCTCCTCCCTGCCCTCTCCACATCCCATCCTGACCTTGGGCTGGATCTTCTGACACAGAACCACTGGAGGTCGTGCCTTCAGCAGTCCCATGGGACACCAAGGCAGAGGCTGTTCCAGCAGGTTTAAAAGCTTAAAAGGAAATCTTAATATCTAGAATGCAAAAGTTTCACCACAGGCATGGAGATTTGGGAGAAAATCTATTTTGGTTATTTATAGACTGGAGTGGTATCACTTCTTTGCCTTTGGATATTTTTGAGCTCGCTGTACCGCTCTCAAAGACATGAGTTACCAACTGAGTAAGTTATGAGTTGTGGTGAGTTTTACTGTTGTTCTTCTGTAAGGGCTCAGTTTGTCTCTCTTTAGGCAGCCAGTTTCGGTATTTTCAGCAGGAAACCAGGCTTTCCATGCATTCAGGGAAGAAAGAAGGGGAGTATTAGGAGGTGTGAATTCCTCCCTTTGGATTCACAGCATAACAAAGCACAGCAACAAACTGCAGAGTCATGGGCCGTCTCTCAGTAGTGGAATTACACAGCTCCTTCTTTTTTTAAAGTAGAGACTTAGAGTCAGGACTAACAAAAACATATTCATGGGCACCCAGAGTGTTGGAAGGCAAGATACCCTTTGAATTTGTTGCAGCAGACACAAGGTTTATAGTTACATGATGATGATGGATGCAGTTTGTACTCATTTTAATGTTATACCAAGTCGAGAAAAAAGAGATTTACTGTTCCTGGATACTTAAGTTTTTATTGTATTTAACTCTTATTGGAAATGTAGCTGTAATAAGTGGAGTGTTTTTTCTCCCTGGGCTGCTTTTCTTTCCCTGCTATCATGCTTGAAAAATGCATAAAAGTGTCACAGTGAGACAATTGCATCTGTGTTGCAGTGCTTTGACAGCATCTCCATTCCTGCCCACGAATTCTTGTATGTGCACCATAAACACAGATGTTTAAGTTTGCATTTTCCTTCCTGTTTAATAATAATATTTATTTCTAACATAAAATAAAAATTAATGTGTGAGGTCTCTCTAGGATGCTTCCAGACTACCTGGTGGAATTGACTGAGGCAGTAGAAACCTCACTGAGGGAGCATTTTCCTCCAACCCCATTACAGCCTTTCCAGAAGGGGTTAAAATTAAGGTTGGAAATGTGCCTCTTTGTTCTCCCTTTCCTAACAGGAAACCTGATTTTGTTCGCAGTCTAACAAACCCATCTAATCTTTGTAATCCTCCCAACTCTCATTTTTCTTTTTCTAGTCGTGTAGTATTTTCTGCTCTTTCCTGAAATGATTGTCCAGAGGAGGTAATGAGTTTTGTGGGAGCAGGAGCCTGGTCAGACACTCAGTAATGATGACTCTTGTGGCAGCTGCAGAGGCACATGGAGAGCTGTGGGGAAATAAGTGCTCTCATCTCTGAGGGCTCCCCTTGGCATCACACAGATGAGGAAATGCATTTGCTGATGGTGGGAAGGTTACAGCCCCATGGATGTGGGTGCTCTGTCCTGTGGCTCTGTAACACCAGAGGTGGCAAAAGCTTGTGTTTGTCTGTGTGTGTGTTTATGTGTGTGTATCTCTGTGCACTCAATGTGTGTGTGCAATAACATCCAGGGCTGCTGCTCCCCCAGAGAGAACTCAACAGTGTGCTCACTGACATCCTCTGCTGGCCCCCATAATTCTGTCCACTCGGTGGAAGCAGACTGGAGCTGAAGACACATGGGGCTGATTTTGACTCAGTGCCTATTTGTGCCTTAATACATCCGAGAGTGTGTTCAAGAGCAGTTCATCCTTGTGAAAACATCAGCCTTCTGTTGCTGCCAAGGGCATTGTTGGCTGCAGTCACCTGCTGCCCTGGGACACATTTCCAAACCAGTGAAGTCCTTGGAAGGTTTGCTTCAGGGTCTGTCCTTGTCTCCAATATAGACATATAACAAATACCTGTTACTATTCTTAACACAAGGCAGATGAATTCTTTTGGGCAGTTCTTCAGCAATGTACAAAGTGTTAAGGCCATGACACTACAGTGACAGCAAACTGGTTACTTGGGTTTTCTCTTTTTCCAGAGTACGTTGCATCTGTTCATGGTCTCTCACCACAAAATGCTTAGTTTCTAGAAAATATCACTGGGAAAGTGGGAGCTTTTGTATCCCCACAGTGCTTGGTTATTTCACATCCCCCTAGGCCCCATCTCCAAGGGCTGAGTCTGGTTTCACTGCAGGTGCCTCAGGAGGACTGGCTGTGTGTCCCAGTGCTGCTGGAGCTGGGCTCAGCCTGCCCAGCAAGCAGGGCTGCCCCAGATGTGCAGAACATCTGTACCACATCTGCCCCCCCTGCAGCACAGCTGCTGCTGCCAAGCACTCGCTGGGGACATGGTAAAGCTGCTTATGACCCAGCAGGCCAAATGTCTCCAGCCCTGGTGGTTCAAATCCTTTGCGGTTCAATCCAAGTCCAGGCCAACCTCCTAGAGCCATAATTGAGCCTTAATTGGACAGTATAAAATTAGTATGTGAGAATTCTCTTAATTGGGACATCACAGTGTATCCCATCATCTCCCTTAAAGGAAAAGTCATTTATTCTGTAGAGCTTTGTTTTGTGTTTGCATGTGCTAGGAAGAAATCATGGGCAGATGACAAGTCTAAAAAGGCAAAATAAAATATCAATTAAATGCATATATTCATTGCATTTAATTATTTCATCTTGTTTTTTTTACTCTTTTTAGCTTTTTTGATAAAACACAAGAGATGAACATTTCACACCTAATCAAGACCTGGTAAACCATCCCTTTCCTTCTCAATAGTGACCAAATGCCACCATTAAGCAGAATATTTGATATTGCTGTTGTGCTCAAGTAGCAGCCATTGTCAGTTTGTATCATGAAGCAGAATTGCTTTGCTTGAAGAGCAAATTCCATTAATTCCATTAAGAGAATTCTGAGCAGCAGTGAGTAGTCTGCTGTGCTCCTAATTGATCGTGCATTGATGCTATTGATCATGCAACAGGTTCCTCTAGTGACTGTTTAAGGCCCTGAATCAGGCCACAGGCTTCTATGAAAATACCTTGATTTTCCATGTATGTGAACACATACGGAAAAGGAAATACTGAATTTTCCATCTGGGATTTACTGAAACCTCATAAGTGCTTATTCAGACTTTGTGTTCATATTCTGCACATGAAGGCTTATAATGCAGCTAAAATATGAAGGATTAAAGTTCAAATATCTGTAATTAATATGAGAGTAATGAAATAGATGTGTGCAAATCAGTGCCATGGTTTTTCATGTGGCAATTGAATATGGCAATGATTGAAGTCTTCATGTGAATTTTCACCCAGGGACTGGCGTGTCTAAAGGTTTGAGAGCAGAGATGATAATCTGGGCTGTATTTCTGAGCAACAGAAAGGATCAGTTGCACACAGCCTTATAGCAGCTTATTTACTTTCACCGTGGAAACTGCCAGATTTTTCTCCCTTCAAAAAGGTTTTCAAATGTGGTTTGATAGGAGAATGAAAGAGTTGATTATGAGTGGAAAATTGACCTTTTGTTCTGAATTTAAAGCATATTTCCATCTCCTGCACAATTCTCAGGTTTTTTATCACCAAAATCAACGTTATCTCTCAACAATACAAAGGGTAAATGTGATTAAACACCCACTCACTTGGAACAAGTGGTATCTTGATTCATTTAATTTAGAACATCTAAAGCTGTCAGTGACTTGCCATCTGCTGAGGGTACCTGCTGTAGTCTCAAATGCCCTCCCAGCCACTGGTCACAGAATCAGATCAGGTTCCCTCCTCCATAGGAGAGTGTATTTGTGTAGTTTTCATTTAGATAAAACCCCAGCAGCATGAACTGTGTAAATGAATTGCTCCCCAAATCAAACTTGCAATGCCTCTGATGTAATTTGTGTCAATGCCATAGTAAAAAGAGACATGGCATCAAAAATTGGCTGCATATGCCCAACCGAAGATCTTCTCATTAGGCAGGTATTTCTGAGAGATGTAGGTCCCAGCTGCCTTGCCATTGTTTTTCAAAGGTTTCTAAATGGGCACTGATTTAAAATAATGCTGGAGGATGGAAGTCTAAATTTAAATCACTTTTTGTTTTGCAAACAAAGCACAGTCATTGCGAGGGGGGTGCAGTTCAGATGGAGCAGAAGAGGCTTAAGCTGCTCCCCTTCCCTCACCTCTGGAGCAGCTGGTTAGGATGGCACAGGAGGATGCTGAAATTTGCTTTCTCAGCTCCATCTTTTATGCAGATAAATACAGAATATCAGTTCCCAGTTTATCAACCTGGCACCTTTCATGACCACTGTGAAAGCTTTTGAGCTTGCTGTAGTCTAATAGCTGTCCTAATTTGCATTCGACTTGAAATGAAAACCAAGCCTTTCCTAAAGCAGTCTGAGTTGGTAAAATCAGTGCCAGTAATACAAAAATTTGTTGAATGCTCTTTGAAACGAACTGTGGATGAAAGGTAAGAATGCATCATTCCTAAACGGGAAATACAATACCAGACACTGTGCTAAAATTAAAGTAAAACATAAAATATAGCCAACAAAATGACTACACTGGCTAATGATTTCTGTCCCATCCATAACTTGGCACCAAATGCTGAGATGTACAAAAGCTGGCATTAAGCCCCACAAAAGGGAGCAGAAGTCTCTCCTGTGGCTTCAGTTTCCTTTGCAGTAGAACATGATTTTTTTGGGGATGTCAAGTATACAGCCATTTGTTTTATTTTATTTTGTCATTCCGCAGCGTTACAAATCCTGGCAGGTTTTAAATTTTTCTTTGCAAACATAACTAGTGCAGATTCAAGCATTTTTCAGATTAAATTTCAAAACTTGGCCAGTGTATGACCATGCAGCATCTTGGGAGAGAAGGAAAATTATTATGGAAATGCCACAGAAGGGATACGTGAGCGCTTTCAAAATCAGCTCAGCTTCTGGGAGTGCAGTGGAACAGACTCGTGTTTAAGGCCCTTTAACCCAACTCCCCCAATTCCTTGGCATGGCATGTCGTGTGCCTTTAGATTTACCATGCATAGACTGGCACTGGCAGCATGGAAAAGGCATCCCACACTATGAACTGTCCCTGGCTGGGGAGGTGTTGTCTGGAGTGCCCTGGGTGGGAGCTTGGGTGCTGCTGCTGCTCTGGTTTGGTGTAATGCCCATGGAAATACTTCAGTTAGGTTAAAACTTTGAGTTGAATTCAGACATTTCATTGTTTGGGAATTCTCTAGTGTAAACTAGTAACGAAGGGAAAAAATACCATCACAATCTGAGGGATTTGGAAAGAAACTTCTGCAGACAAAGTCTGAAAGGAAGGATTCAGCAGATTTGGTTTCTTTTCACAGCTCTGAGCCCACTCCTTGGTGGAAGGAACAAGTTATTTCATTTTCCTGTGGTCCAGTTCCCCTACAGAGAATGGGGGCAGACTCAGTTCCTTGGACACACTGTCAGTCTGCTGTGCTGCTTTAGGCTGTAAATTCCCAGGGGCTCTGGGTCCATGCACAGCCAGCACAGAGGGACCCCAGCCCTGGGACCTGCTCTCTCTGCTCCCTCACCTTCCTCTGGCAAGAAAAAGGGGACTGAGACGTCCAGAAAGCATTATTTTGGAAAACCTCATATGCTTGGAGTCTAAATCACATTTGACTTGGTAAATGGAGCATACAAAGAGGGCTTTGCCCTCAGGTGAGCCCAGTGGCTGCATGGCTTGTCACCCCTGGGGTTCTGCTGATCTTACTCTGCTCATTCCAGCTGAGTTCTGCCTTGCAGCAAAATGGAGCAAGGCAGGGCTGGCAATGGCTGAGACTCTTCTACCTGGGCTATAGTTTCTTGCAATTTCAGTGGTATCAAAGAGGTTTCTTCCCCCCTTTCCATAGTTCTGGAGCTGTGCCCAGCCAGGTGTTTGTTCAGCAGGGCTGTGATGCAGGGCAGGGGAGCAGTGGAAGTGCAGGAGCATCACTTGGCTGTGCCCAGCTCTCACTCCCAGGGAGCTGCTGCTGCTCACTTGACCTTCCCAGCACTCTCACTGCTTGGTTTCTCCCACTGTAGCAAAGCACAGAGTCTGGTACAAAATATCTCTCTTTCAAAGTGCTGTTTGTTTGCTTATAAAAAAATAAATTGTAATTTTGATAAGAGGTTATAAAATCATTCCTTAAGTAGGAACATTCATCCTTATCCTATCAGTAGAAATGTCTGGCTAGGAGATTTGGAATCAGTCAAATGATTCATATTATGGATAAATTTTATCACTTCTAGAGCAGGGAAGAAAGCAATTTCCATTTTTTTTTTTTTTAGTGCAGTGTGAGACAATTTGCTGTGAGGTTGCACTGTAGGTTAAATTGTGGGGAGTCATGCTCAGAGACTGTTTTGATAGAGCAGTGTGTGTGTGGAGAGTTAAAATGCTTAGCTAAATGCTTCACCTCCTTATTCTCTCATACCCTCGGTGCTGCACCTGACACCTTTTTATTTAATCAGTTCTCACTGTCTCTCCTGCACCACTTTTATTGCTTATCAAGTCATCAGAAATGGTTTAATCATTGTCTGATTACGGCTCTCCTCAACAAGGTCTTTACAAAGCTGGCACCCTCAGACCATCAAATCACAGATTCACAGAATGGCCTGGGCTGGAAGAGACCTTAAAGCTCTTCCAATTCCACCTCCTGCCATGGGCAGGGACATCTCCCACCAGCCCAGGGTGCTCCAAGCCCCGTCCAACCTGGCCTTGGACACTCCCAGGGATTCAGGGGCAGCCACAGCTTCTCTGCCCACCCTGTGCCAGGGCCTGCCCACCCTCCCAGGGAAGGATTCCTTCCCAATATCCCATCCATCCCTGCCCTCTGGCAGTGGGAATCCATTCCCCTTGTGCTGTTCCTCCATCCCTTGTCAATGGTCTCTCTCCAGGTTCCCTTCAGACACTCAAGGCCACACTGAGGTCACCCCAAAGCCTCTCCTCTCCAGGCTGAGCAATCCCAGCTCTCTCAGCCTTTCCCGAGGTGCTCCATCCCTCTGACCACCTCGGTGACCTCCTCCAGACCTGCTCCAACAGGTTGACAGATGTTTGTACATCTGATGGTTGTAGTTTGGATACTGGGCAGTGTTGCTGTTTGGATGCTTTGCAGTGCACTGTAAGACCTTTAACATCCAATTGAGCTATTTAGTGCTAAAAACTAGCTTTGCTTTTCAATCACCTTTGAAACCCACCGCTTTCATTTCTGGAAGTGGCTTTCATGGAGGCCTCTCCTCCAGTGTCTGAATTTGTCCCCCCAGGAGCAGTGGGATACAGGGCTTTACTAAATGAGCATCCTATAGATCCCCCCTATTTACAGGTACCTTCACAGCACTCTTTCTCCTGACTCCCGCTGTCCCAAATTGCTCCTTCCATAACCAGTGCTTTTCAGAGATTTTTTTCATTTCAGTGAGATGTGTCTGCTGGCTGTGCCCATTTCTGTTTAAAATGGCCCATATGTGCTGTTTGCAAGGCAACCACTTTGCTTACACGTCTTAAGTTAAAGTGACTATTAAGTAAAGCTTAACATCTGACCCTGTTGGGGAAAAGAAAAAAGCCCCAAATTGAAACCCTCATAGAATTGCATTCACTTTGTTTTCCCCCCCTGCTTTAAGGAAATTACATCTTTTTTTTTTTGGGAGGTAGGGAGGAATTGAAAAAAGAAGAGTAGGATAGGGAAAAAATTAAAATACTAACACAGGGCACAGAATTCATTACCAAAAAAGTCACCAAAGTATATGTGAGATGGAGCAGGACAACATGACAAGACACAGCTGAGGAACAATAGCTGGTTTTAAAACAGTTTAAACAAATTATAGAATTAAATGTATATTATGATGGTTTCATGCTCTTGCAGTTGCACAAAGCTTTCAAAGCAAAAACCAGTTTTGTACAAAACTGCCCTGGGTTTTGTAGCATTCCCAAAGTTGGTTGGATGAAATGCAAAGTCCGTGGGGGCAGATCCCAAGGCAGAGAAGTTGGACACTTTGCAAAGGGATGAGACACGACAAGTGTGTTTGCATCACCTACTTCTGGGGGCAGGAGAAGAGGGAATTTCACTAATGCCAAGACCTCTCACTTGTGAATGAAACAGCAACCTGTTGATTGTGTAATAACCCAATCCCAGCTCTACTGCTAGATTTCCCTTTCCTGCAGGCTGAGGGAAGATGCTGATGTGCAGAGTGGCAGCTGCTCTTATTTGCCAAGGGTATTTCCCTGGAAAGAAATGCAGGATTGCTACTGGGCAAATGCTTGCCCCGGTGCTGAGATAACAAAGACACCTCACCAACAAAGGAAGTTAAACCTTTCCATCAAACCTCAGAAAGAGGAAGGAAGAGCCATTTCAGAAATGGCTCTCACACCATGTAATGCTTCTTTATGTCTTAATCATCACAGTGGAGCCTGTGCTGAGAATATCGAATGTATTTGCATTTCAGTTGTTCATTTTGTCAGTATTTCAGGACTAAATTCAGGAACTCTTCTTTTACTTCAGTGTACTAGTAAATTCCCATACTACTTATAATAAATATTAAAAAACTAATTTTGAAACATAATTACTGAAGATATTGTCCTTGATTTGAAAAAATACCTGGTGTTTTGTGGTTTGCTACCTGGAAGAAGTAACTTTGTTTGAATGTTTTAAGCATAGACTTGTAAGTGTTGCTCAAGCACCAGACTCTAATGTAGATGCCCTTCTAAAAACAAACCCTTGTGTTTTGCTGCCAATTCCTTTATAACATGGGAATCAATATTCTTTCAAGTATAGCTTAGTAACATACAAATGAATAACCCAAGGTACATATTTTGCATGGTAAATAATTAATGGAGCCAGAAGTGTTCTCTGTGCCTCCGTTCCAAAACTTTGTACTACTTATAATTCAGTGCATGAACCTTTTAATTCACTGTCAATAAATTGCTTATGAGCCCCTTGAAAGCCAGTCCAGTTTAATAATATCAGATGACAAGAACTTTCATGAAAATTAACTCGGGTATCTTTCCTCATTAGGGAAGGCATGTCAGACATAAAGAATCCTACAATTGCTCTGCAGGAATACTTTATTTGTTTTCAATCAAGACATTTTAAAAGTTAGCTCCTTTTGAAGGGTCACTGGTGGCAGTTATTGAAGAGCTATTTAGGGCAGGTTTGTTATATGGCCTCCATCAGTGGGGTAATTCACAGAACTGTGAAAACATTTCACTCTGTCCAGGGATTTGCAATTTAATGTGTTTTTACTGGGGACATTTTAGACTTACAGCAAGCTCTTGTTGTTAGTGATAGTTTTACCACAGACACTTAGATGTTTAAAAGAAAAGGTCCAAGAAAGAGACCTTCATTGTCACTTATTCTTTCTTTTCTTCTACCAAGGTGCACCCATGTTACCAGTGGAGGAAACCCCAATGTTGTCTTGTTTTAAAATGCCATGAATAATTATCTTACTTAGCAGCTACATTTAAAGAATTATTTCTGTCAGTTTTTTAATTTCACAGGAGACTGAAATGCCTAGTTTTGGAAATTTGCATGCCTTTGGAAGTTGGAGCTTTAGTCTTGGCACACCTTTGCTAGTTGCCATGGGCTCTCACCAGGATAACTGAACGTTATTGTGTCCAATATTACACCAAATTCAAAAAGAAACCACCAAAACCCTTTTACTTGGGTAATATTTATGTCAAATTTCTCTTTTATCTGAATTTTTATATTTCTTCCCCTTCTCTTGCTGCTGTCAGAGACCTGCTTTCTCAGCAGGCTGAGGTGCTGTGAGGAAGGGCTGAAGCCACAGAGTGTGAGAGAATGGGGAATCCCAACCCCACTGAATAAACAAGCCTGCTTCTTGTACCATCTAACTTCACTCTTCAGAGAAATGAAAATCTTTTGTTGTTTTCTATAAGTTTAAAAGCTCAATTCTCTTTATGAAATCTACTTTTGTTGTTGGTTTATTTCCCTGAAAAAGCTCAATGCTTCCATCAGTCAAAACTGCAGCCCAACAGATCCTTCAGCTGCTGCTGTCTCTGGTTCTCTGGTCTTTTGAGTTATTCACTGCTCCCTTTCTCCTCCTTGAACTATTATTGACTTACTACTTAAACACACATCCCTTCAAATACAAACTCATATATACACAATTTTTACCTGTATCATTATGAAAAGAAATCTCACACTTTTAGGGGATGTCTACTCCTTTTCATCTCTTTTATTTCTAACCACTCCTGGTCCAGCCTTTATTGACATTTATAACATTCCCTTACTTTTGAATTGAGTGTTTTTGCAGGTGATCCAACAGAGATAAATATCACCCTATAGGGATCCAAGCAGATATGAATTTTCATGACCCCTTTCATATGTGGAAGATCGACAGGGGTTGCCTTTCCAAAGAGAACCTGTGATTCAATTCCCAAAACAAAGCACTCCCTCTTTAAACTGATTTAAAAGAAATGAGTCAATAAGTAAGGAATGAAATTAGAGGACCTTGTTCTTCTGTACTGGAATTAACTCTTTACTTGCTGACTGAGTAGAAGATGATGGGAAGTCAGGATACAGGAACATAATAGTTTGTACTTTTTTAATGACAGATAAAGGGCTTGTAAGGATTTAATGAAGTATCTTAATGCATCATGTTTTGTAACTATGATGTCTTTGAATACAGAGATATGAGTGAATTCAGAGATGCCTTTTTTGTTCTTCCTTCCAGAAAAAGACAGCAATCTCTACTGTAATCTCAAAAGACAGGTGAGGAGAAGACTGGGCTTTTGCTTCTTACAGAAATGACTGTCATTAATCCTATCCATGCCAAAATTCATCAGCATCAGCTGTCCAGCCAGGGACCAGAGGAAGCAGACATTCTTTCTAAGAACAGCTCCTTCACTTAGGGGACACAGAGACATTCTCTAGTTCCTTTTATACTTGTTGTAAATAATTGATTCTTTTGGAATTATGATGGACCTTGACCTGATTATTGCTTATTTATGGGTACTGTTATGAGGAAAATGAAGGACCTACTAATTGTGCTTGATGTGATCTAGCCCTTCTGTTGCATTTCAAGGAGAGCTCGACCATGCTCTTTAGCATTGCAAGGTCTGTTGGGATGGCTGTGGTTTGAAGCCTTGGAAGGAACAGAAACCCTGGGGATGTCCTTGCATCTTGATTTACTGATAGTCACTACTAAAGTAGGTATTTCCAGCTGCCTAGACCAGAACAGTTCAGTGTCAAACACCCACTCTACCTAAAAATATAATTTCTCTCTTGAACTTGGTCGTCTCATGCTATGAAAAACAAGAACTACATAACCTGTGGAGACCAACAGACTTGTCTTTTCTGCAGAAGTTGCTCAGCTACGGTGATGAGAGGGAGATGTAAGAGTGAGCAAATGAATGGCTGTGTGCCAGACCTATCTGAAAAGAAAGCAGAGAACAATAGGAACCATTCCTTGATTTTGCATATATTGTTTTAAGAGCTGATTGTAACAAGTTTTTGTAAACATTGTAACTGATTGTAACCAAGGGAGTCAAAATAGGATTAATTCAGTACTGAGTAATGTATTCAATCCCTGCACGTGCCATCCACTCAAGAGCTGGACTCAATGATCCTTGTGGGTCCCTTCCAGCCCACAATAATCTGTGATATTCTGGGATGGATACTGGTTTTTGCTGCTGGGTGTTTCTTGGGAAAAAGGCAACAATACAGGAAGGAACCCCAGGAGGAAGACTTTCAGTGGGATGGACGTGTGCACCTCACCTGCTGCTCTGGCCCTTGATTCCTGCTCAGCAGTCCCACAGGGTTCAGTGGAATTTGGAGAGCTCCCTTATGAAGCTGAAATCAGGGAATGCATAGATTGATCAAAGTATGTGTTGAAGCCCAGGAGGTGTGAATTGCTGCAGGAAAATCTGGGCTACTTGCTTGAGTTCAGATACACTGGATTCCACTGCAACTCCAAGTATGGAAAAACAACACTCAAAACCTAAATATGAAATTGGGGTTCATCAAGACAGGAGTTTTGCCACAGTGCTGAGCCTTTAGGACATAACTAGAGCATTTGAACATTAGCATCTTGGAAGATAGTTTGATTGTAAGGCAACATAAATAAGGATTAAGGTAATAACTTTCCTGTCTCTAAACTGAGACTCTCAAGTGGCTTTATGAAGCTAAGAATATGTATAGGAACTCTCTTTTATCCTAAGCATATTTTCCTTATGGCATGTTTCCTCTATGATCTCTAGAAACAGTTCTATTTTTAGGTGTGTTATTTAAAATGTTTTACTGATGGGACAACTAAGAATTTCTAAAAACCTCTCAAATGCTTTAATAGGAATGATTTTAAAGCATTTTTCTGGCTTAGTTGCAGCTAGAAATAACTGAAATAAGAAGCCATTCAGAAGCTGGTCATACTTCCTTAAAATTGATACTAAGCTGTTCATAACACGTTCTGAATAAAATAACATTTTTTTATTTGTTCATTACAGAATGTGCCTTAAGGAGAATGGGTTTTATTGCAGCAAACTAAAATAGTTACACGCAGAATAAATACACGACACAACAAGGAGGCAGAAGAACAATTTAAAAGACTTATATACCCTTGAGTGTGAACAATTGTTCAGTAACGTGGCTGGCTTGGTTTTGTTGTCCATGAGAAAATCCGAGTGGGAACCTGTAGCTACAAATGTCTTGGTGATGTGTGGGACCCTGAGAGAAATGGGAGCACTGGATTACAAGAAAACAAATATTTGACATGCATTTCATAGTTACTGTCTGTAGTTGTCTTTCAATTCTCCCCTCACTCCTGCTTGTTATCAGCAGTAATGCAGGCACGGCTGCTCAGAGCTGACAAGCCCCTGAACACAAGGTGCATGCCTGGGAGGGCTGGATGTACAAAACAAGACAAGCAGCAGCTTTTTGTGATGCCTCAGTGTCATTGCAGCGATGACACGACACCATTGTGCACTGCAAGGGCTGGGAAGTCTTAAAAACTGAGATTCAGGAATATCAAGGCACTTTACTGAGTCCAGGTGACAGGTGCTGCTGCCCTCAGAGCTCCTCCAGTAACCCGTGTGTGTTTGGGTGCTCTTTGCCTCCTCTTGCCTGGTGAGCCTCTGCCATTGCCTTTCTCTCCAGCTTCGGGCCCATCACGTCTTCCAGTCTGGCCTTTAGGTGGCCACTCAGCCCAGCCCACACATATCACGTACCTCTCACCTCATTCCTAATCTTATCAACATTTAGTAAGTGACTTATCATTTAATTGTGCATGGCCATAGGATTACAACACACAGGCTTTAGAAATGCCCCCTAAATAATTTTCCATCCTAACCAGTACAGGAAGGTAAGACTATCCTGGCCAAACTGGCTCTGCATTGCAGAAGGCTGCTGGCAGCAGGGAGGGCTTTGCTGCAGGAGGGCTCCTCCTGACAAGGTTGGACACCATAACGTTGGTGACTGACCCTGAAGGTGTTCTCAGAAAGTGAACATCGTGGTGCAGGCCACTCACAGGGCAAAGCACTTTTGTTGTCAGCTCACCCTCCCCAGTGCTAAAACACACTGCATGAGAGTCCTCATTCCTGCCCTACTCCTTGCCATGGAAGGTAATGGAGCAACCAAATGTGCTGTTTTTTCCTTGTTTCCCCAGTCTCTAAAGGACTCTTACATTTAAATCTTATTACAGTTATGCACTAAAATCCAGTAAGTCCTTCAAAAGTCTATAGTGGGGACAGTTGTGTTTTACTTGAGGCAATTACAAAGTCTTAGGGTTTCCCTTCACTTCCTTTCCCAGGCTCAGAGGTTACATTTTCCTTTGGCAAATCATTTACCAAGCATTTGGTTTCAAATGCACCATCAGTTTAGACCCAGAGCAGGTGGTGACAGCCACTCACACCGTGCTCATCCTACTCATACGATGTTGGACATGGTGCAGCAACCATCCTGCTGCTTCTCTGCTCTCCTAAATGAGGAACCTGTGGGGAAATTACAGCTTGTGGTGCATGAGCACGGCCATTGGAGGTGGCTGCACTGCAGTTGTCTTAGCAACAGCCACAGCCCACAAGCTAAAGAACAGCTTCTTAACTCACAAGCAGATAAAGAGACATTGATGCTTAGTCTCCACATGGAAAAATACATGCACACTGTAGTAAGTGTTCCCCTGCCCATTAGAATGAATTTCAAGGGAAAGCTGGTGATAAATATACATTTTCTCTGTGACATGAGCAGCTTGCACTCCTTTGTGCATTATGGGACACTGTGAGGACATGTCACAGTAAACCTGCAAAAAGAGAAGTGCCCTTATGTTACCTGACTGAGCAGGGATGTGTCCTGTACACATCAAACAAACCTTGTCAGAACCCTGCTGAATTCCCCCTGCTGAATTCCCCCTGCTGAATTCCCCCTGCTGAAACCCCAGAGAGAGCTTGTCAGGACTGGCCCCATTCACAGCCCCCTACCTGTTGCTGGCTTTGGATCAGATCTGTGTGTATAAAATACACTTCTAGAATCCATTCTCCATGAGTGAGACACACTGAAATGAAATAATTGATAGAAGCACCAAAACCTGAATTATTCTGTTGCTTTCCTAATGCGTGTTTTTAAAGGCTGGCAGCATGAATTGGGCTGGAGGCCGTGTCACTGTGCCTGCTTTGTGATGCAGCAATGCCTGTTTGCTCTGCTTTTGTCCTGAGCTGAAAGGAGAGTGATTACTCTATCATGATTGGATAATTTTCAAAGATTTTACTGGGGATTATTAGTTTTACTGCTCTAATAAACATATAATTAAACAATGCCTCTCTATTATTGGATCCTAGTCTCCTTTGTACACAATGGATTTACAGCATGTCAGTAAATATTGAAACTGTGATGCAGTAATTAAGATTTACATAAACCTTCTCTGGGAGGAGGATGAGAGATTTTTACTGTGAGACTCAGCTGAAGGGTTGCAGTGGTTGGAAAGCACCTGAATGTGAGGGGGAAACACTGGCTGGTTCATATCTTTCTGCCCCAATTTATCTAGTTTCGTTCAAGATTTCAGCCTTAAATTTAAAACTTTGAGGGAATGGAAGTCCTTCTCAAAGTCTAGCTCAGCACTCCCTGACATAAGCCAAGGCAAATGAACATCCAATCTGCAATCTAAGAGATAACCTTGAAGCAGGAGAACATATTATGGAGCTCTCTTGCTCTCCTAGGCTCTTACAGCTTTATTCAATTTGACATGCCCAGCGCTGCCAAATGCTTTCCACCAAAGGACTGGAGCTGAGATGTTCAAACCTGACATTTGATTAAAAGCACAGCATCCTTCATTTGAAGTGGTGAACCTTTTTCAGACCAAAAAAATTCAAAAAGATATTAAATTATCAATCAAATAGATAGCAATTTAGGTACCATATTCTATGCAGTAGAGCAGACTTCAGGGAATTAATGAGTAAAGCCCTCTGGGAAAATGCTTTTGCAGGTGCTGGGGTCCATCAGTGCTGGTCACCTTTTAAACATCATCTCCCAAGGGCACAGGAGCAGCAATTCCCAAATGCCCGAAGCCAAGCAGGCAAGGCAGAAGGTGACTTGGCTGAGTAGGGATCTTCTCTTGGAAAAAAAAGGTGAAAAAGGAACCCTAATGGTGTGCCCAGTGGAAGCAAAGTCAGGTGATATGGTGTCGTGGTTTGACACCCAATACAGAGATTCTGCTTGCCACTTGTGGGGAGAAAATTCGCGTGGCCAAAGCTCAGCTGGAGTTGAAGCTGCCAGAAATGTGAGGGACAATTTTAAAAAGACGTTTTTTAAATACATTGATGGCAACAGGCACTATAGAAATATCATTGGCCCATTCCAGGAGTGGGATGCTCACCTCCTAAGCAGGGACAGAGACGAGGCAGAGGGGTTTAATGCTTTCTTTGTTTCTGTCTCCAGCACAGACCAAGGGGGTCTCAGTGTCCTGGGCTGCAGGACCATGACTGAGAGGTTAATCAACTCCCAGTAGGTCCTGGGCTTGTGCAGGATCTGCTGCTCCAGCTGGATCCCTACAAATCTCTGGGCCCTGACAGGATTCATCCCAGATTCCTCAAAGAGCTGCTGATGTCATTGCAAACCCTTTCCCCATGACTTTTGGCTGGAGCTGTGTCATGGCAGTGTTAGGTTGGATATTAGAAAAGGTTCTTCCCCCAGAGGGTGGTGGGCACTGCCCAGGCTCCCCAGGGCAGTGGGCACAGCCCCAAGGCTGCCAGAGCTCCAGGAGGGTTTGGACAATGGGACAGGGACAGGGTGGGATTGTTGGGGTGTCTGTGCAGGGCCAGGAACTGGATTTGATCATCCAGCTCAACATATTCTATGATTCTATTCTATGATCATTTTGTGAAACTTAAGTCACAGAAACTGCAGCTCTTGCCAGACCTCATATTGGGTGGTTTATTGTTAAGTCCTAATCAGCCCATTTCCTTGGCCAGGGGAAACACCTACAGGGTACACTGAGGATGTGCCTGCTGCAGTGTCACTGAGATTAGGTGGTTATTCAGCATCCCAGCATGTCACCTTCTTCTGGGAAAGGTTAGAACAATGGGTCCCAGCATCACAAAAGGAGGAAGACAACCTTTGTCAGTGCATTGTTTATCCTGAAGTTGCAACAATTGTCCCTTTGAGGCTACTTGGGGGGAATGGCTGAACTCTGCAGTGAGAGGATTCAGAGGTGCCACGTTGATTTCCACAGGGGACAACCCTCACAAGGTTGAAAGACATTGGATAAGATGGGAGCAGAGCAGGGGGAAGAGTTAGCTTTGCATTTCCAGTCACAGCACTGACAGCAAAGCAGGTGCCCAGTATTTATGCTCACCAAGCCAATAGTGCACCCTGTGCAATCTCCCTGCACAGGCCACAGAGTTTTTTTAAAAACAAGTTGGTTTATGTGGAGAAAAGACTTATACAAGTGTATCTGGGCCCATGTGTGTCTTCCTGCCTCTCATCCCTGTTGAACCAGCCAGTATCAGGCAAAAGGAGCTGGAGGGATCTCGACAATAATCACACACTTACAGCCTCTTGGAAATGGGCACCTGGGTAAGAAAGCCCTGCCAGTGGGCAAGAACTTGCAAGGCAGAAAGAGTCAGTGAATGCCCCAACTGCTAGAAAAGCTTCAACCTAAGCAGCTCAGTTCTTCAGTCAACAGTGACAAACAAATCTGTAGGAAACAAGGATTTCATCAGTCCTGGGTCTCACAAAACTGCTCCTTGTACAGCCACTGTTACCTGAGGCCAGGCTGAAGGACTGCCAGGAGACTGTGAGAGAGCTATCGTGTACTCAAGGAAATTATACTGCTTTAATTAAAATATTATCTTTGGAGGTTTTTTTCTTTTTTAATAAGAGAGAAGCACTGGGGATCTTTGAATTTACCTTTGGAATCTGATGATGTCCAGAAAGGTCTCATTCCCTGTATGCAAGGTCTTAACTGTGTTGTCTCACTGATCCCTCAGTGCTGCTCATGTGAGCGAGATCACAACTCCAGGCTTTCCAGAGTGAAGAATGCAAAATTAGAGTTTGAACTGATGGCTGCTAATCATTGTGCACAGCTTAGTTATTCTCATTTGGTTACAGATATGTATGCTCTCCTTTCTGAGGTTCCACCTCTCACTCATGGTGGGCTCATTATCAATCCTGTGAAACAGAAATTATTCTGGTGGGAGGAAAATGAGGCTTAGAGTAAATACTAAGGAACATTAGACAGCATTTAGACTTATATAATTTTGATTTCTGGATTTTTTGCTGCAGTAACATCTACCCAACTAATCAGGCTTTTTCCTGAGGTAATTTGCATTCTCCATCAAACATTAACATCAGCATTATAAGATAATTAAACTCCTATTTTGGTCAAATTAAGGTTCCTTGAATTTCTTTTACAGGTAGTGCTTTTCAAAGTCCATAGAACAAACCATGTAATTATTATATTATGCTAAAAATACGAGTTTTATACTAATTATAGCATAGATTCGGTCCCTGGAATTTTGTCATAGTTCCTTCTATAATACTGCTCTCCTGGGAGTTGAGTCATTTGGCACCTGATTTCACTAATTACCATTGAACTTTAGAACCTCTAATGCAGTGCAAATTCAAATATTTAACATGCACTGATATTTACAGGATAAAAAGGTGGAATTTACACAGAAATATGATATCCAATTTCTTTCTGTAATAATGCCAATAACTTAGAGTTAAGTCTTATTAACATTTAGTGCAGCAGTAAATGTAAGGAGTTGACATTCTAATGTTATGATTATGATCAATAATACCTTGGCCCTAGGTGAATTTTCATGTTCCTGTTCACTCTGTGTAACTTGATATGGGAGGGAAGGAAGAAACAATCAACCAATGAACCAGTTTATAAATATCCAATACACACGCTGACCTGTTTCAAGGGGTGTGAAAGGGAGATTATTGTAAAATCTAAATATAGGCAACAGTTTCCATGCCCATCAAAAGAACAGAGAATTATTTTCCACTTCTTAATTCCTAACAAGAATGAAAGCAAAGCTTCTGACTCTTCATGGCTGGCAAAACGATGAACTTCCTAATCGGGGTGGTGTTTTCAAGCATAGTGTTTATGTGGGAAACACATGAGATGCTTTTACACCAAGTCACTTTGTATTCAGCTGCCATCTTCCATTACAAATTTACTGTTTGATGTATGGATGGGAAATGTAATTCTACTTTATGAGCCTCATTTAGGGGAGAGTATTCTGTTAGAGGCCAAAGCAGACTCTTGCTGTCAGGGAGAAAAACAGAGGAATTTGGGTTCCTTGGCCATAAGCACAGCCAAAGACATTCCCGAGTGTCTGACCTGTAACCAGTGGTTTAGGTAAAATTCTTCTGATCTATTTGAGTTATTCTGTCACTGAAATAGCTTCTTTACTCACCCTTCTGAGTGGTCCAGATCTCTTAATTCTCACTGAAAGCAGTCTAAATACTTCTGTCTATGATGAGCGCATCTTTGAATATCAATTCCTTCCCTAGCACACAAAAATGCCATCTTCGGAGTTCTTCGTGAAGTCTCTAAATGTGTTACCAAGGATGATATTTATTTTAATGAATTCCTGGTTTAATCATCTGGGTTAGCTCTTTGCAGGAGGCTTGACTGCTATGTTTTTTTCCAAACTTTACTTCTGTTTGCACTTGGCATTGTCCTTGTCTTATTAAATCACTGGAATGGCCCCAGATCTTCTCTTTGTATTGCATGAATAATTTCAGCGGGTCATCATTTTCTGACAAAACAGCCTGAGTAATTTGTGAAGATTTGCTTGTCACATAAACCCAAACTTGTCTTTTCCCAGAATTGCTGCCATCAGCACTACCTCTAGATAAAACCACGAAAACCTGATTTTTTTTCCTTGGAAAAAACAATTTGGTATTTATAATAGCATCATTTTTTCAAAGACATGTACCATTTGGAAGCTAATTCAGATATTTGCATGTGTAATAGCTGATCATGCCAAGTGATCCAAATATTTCAGAAGACTGCCCCATTGAAAGATTTGCCAAACCCCTAGAAATACAGAGGGAGGGCCCCTAAATCTGTGCACCAGTGCTGTTCTATGGCCTCCTTGACAATGGTTATGTGACACCCAGCCAAACGTGGCCTGACGTGCAGTGGCAGCCACTGTCTGCTGTCCCTGCAGCCTTGGTGGGGACACTGAACCTCACAGCTCCCTGCCACCAACCCCAGAGAATGGCTCTTTTTTACCTCTCAGAGGTAAAGGGGGCATCTTGCAGGTTGTCAGGAACTTGGTCATGGTGCTGCAGCCACGAGGATCAGATGGGAAGAGAACATTTTCAGCAGAAATTAGAGAAAAATACTCTCTTGTGGGAATATGTGGGAATATATTCTAAATGTCTCCTGGTTACTGGTGCCTTCAGTCTCCCTGAACAAACAAGGGTGGCAAACAAAACTAACACTGGTCACAAAGTGCCATCAATGCTTATGGAACTCATGAGCCTGAGAGAGAACCTACCAGAACACCTGTCCTGGCGAGGAGCAGGGCTGGACAGCATTCATGGTTCTGAGGACAGCTAAATCAGACCTTGCAGCAGGGAAAAGTCCTTTCCCTGGGCATGTGTTGAGTAAGTATTTATTCATTGCAACATTCCAAACACTTGCTAATGTGGTGTAGATGCTGCTGACCTAGTGCTGCTTCTGGAGTGAACCTTCAAGAGAAGACTGATGAGATTTAATGAGTGAGCTGTGCCAGGCACACACTGTAAAACTGTTTGCCCACTGTGCATATACAGCTTTATCCTAATCACTTCTTCACCACAAATATTCATAAATACTCTCTTCCCTCATTACAAATAATAGTATGCTTTCACAGAAAGACTACAGAAATCAGGCATGAAAAACCCTTCAGCTGCCAAGGGCAGTTTTGTGGGTTTTTTGTTTGGTTGGTTTGGGTTTGTTTGTTTGGTTTGGTTTTATGGTTGTTTGTTTTTGTATGTGGTTTGTTTATTTATTTGTTTGGGGTTTTTAAAGCAACTCCTTAAGAAATCTTTGTGCTGCTTCACAACAAGCCAAGAATTAGCTGAAGAGCTAACCCAGCAGGTGTTGTGCAGTGGTGAGGGCTTTAGGTGAGCCAGGTGCCACTGCACTCTCACCACGGTACACCCACCACGCTTCTTACTGTGCCTTAATCTTGAAGTTTTGCAGGACTTCTGTTTTCAGCACTAACGATAAGGAGAAAAACATAAATCACAGGTATTTTTAAATGCACATAAAGTTCAAATTCAGCATTTAAGTGTGTTAACTACATGTTACTGACTTGCTGCAGCCTCCTGACAAACCGAACCATCTGCCTATAGTCACTCATGTCCTTGATGCTCTGTCACTTTGCTCTCCTTTGGCTTCCCCAAGCTGGATTAATTGGATGGCTCTGAAGAATTCGGGGAGTATTTTGGCTTTTGAAAATGTTCGCCTTTTCTGGCTGCTTTCCAACCTTTTTTCCCCTGCTTAATGACCCATTCAAAAAATTACCATTGAAATTCTTAGACTAGATTTACATAAGATCATTAGAGTATTCCAACTCCTTTACTTTAAAATATTCATGGCAGTCTCACATTGTTGGCTTCACAGAACCAGTTTCAGGCAGAGCTCCCATTAGCTTCGCTGAAGAACGGCAGGGTAGAGCTTTAATTGTCAAAAGCTCACAAGCTCCTGTTTCTGTAGCTGTTCTCCATATCCAGCACCAAATCAGACAGTGCTTCACTGGGCATTCTGCTCACTCTGCAGAGGTGGGGAGAGGCAGCTTAGATGTTTTTTATTGTCCCAAGTGCTTGAGAACAAACTGCAAGAATTTCCTGACTTAAATCTCAGCCTATGAAGGCTTTTCTGTAAATCACCTGTGTGTAAAACCTCACTGGAAAGTAAAGCATTGCATTAAAAATGCTGTGCAAATTTGTAGCTTGCTGCTCTATTAAACAACTTGCTTTGAGAATGGCAAGAGATGCTGTGAAAGGGTGACTCAGTTTGTCCACAGAAACAGTAGGAAATCTTTATGTAGGAGCTGCCACTCAGCTTAAGCAGGGAAGTTCTTTCCAGCACTAGCAAAGTCTAAGCAGTGTTTTAGGGAAGGAGTGGGGACATGACCTGGGTCTGCAGGGTGGCAGGAGGGAGGGCACGCTCCATGCCTGGCTTTGGGAGGCTCATTCAGGGGGCACAGCAGCAGAGCAGGATTTGAATTCTCTGCTTTGGACAATAAACTTTGTGTTGAGTCCCTGCCCTGCACACACAGACAGTGCCACAGATGTGGCAGCAAACATGCTGTGGGCATCCCTGTGCCCTGGCACTCCCCACTGGCCCCCTTCCTGAGGAGTGTGCCAGCTCAGCATGCATGGAGCCTCCAATTCCCTCTTTCCTCTTCAACCACTTCCAATGTTTGTGCCCAGCTCCAGTCCAGATCCAGAAATGTTTTGCTTGCTACTGTCCAGTCCTTCCTATTCCACTATTCCTGGCTTAATGAACAACCCAAGATGCAAGGAAGTCTCTGGAGAACAGCATGATGTAAAATGTCCTACCATCTTAAAAATTTATTGCTGAAGAAACTGTGTTTCGATATATTTTTGAAAGGGAAATGAATAATTTAAGGCTGTTTAACATATACGAATGTAACTTTAAATTAATCAGGTTTTTCTGTGTACATTGCTTGGCAAATAAAATATGTCTCAAGGGGCTTTGTTTTGTTAACAAAGCTCGCTCCCCCTGTCTTTTTCTTTTACCCCAGAGGCAACGTTTGAAAGGCTTTTAATAACATTCCCCTAAAGCTGAAGCATTCCCTTCATCCTGCCTATAACCTCACTGATTTCAAAGCAGACAGGCCCTGTTGGGTGCACCAAAGGCAGGTGAAGGAGAGCTCTGCCTGAGACACAGGGGAGGGTGTTGAGGGGAGGCAGAGACAGCCAGCCCTGCTGGGGTGGCCCTGCCTGTCCCTGGGGTCACCAGGGAGCCACTCTGCAGCTGAGGCAGCAGCTGGAGGCAGCAGATCAGGCACATTTGGAAAGCAGTGCAATTTTAGTTGTGTCTGTGGCTTTTGCTAGGGAAATGTGCTGTATACTCTGCCCCAGGGAGCTGACAAAAGGTATTTAATGTCTGTAGTAATGAATGATACCTTGATAAGAGATCAGTCAGTCAGAAACTCAGCTTCTCAAATGTCCTCCTGTCTGGTTTCTAAAGGTGAGAATACTCAGGTCAAACTTGCCTTCCAAGGTCCATGGAGTGCAGGTCCCTGTTCTCAAACCCATCTACTGCAACAGTTCTGCTTTTACAGGAAGAATTAAACACCTGTGGAGTCACAATGTGTGGCTGACAAGGATGCACAAAATTCAGGCTGAACCTCCTGTTGTGTTTAATTTAGTGCAAGGACAGGATCTTGGGTCATCTGTATCCCAAGTGAATGCCTCACCTGTCAGGCCATAGAGCCTTCTGGCTCTCTCTTCTCCTAAAGTTGTCATTTGGGGTCAAATAAAAGAAGGGGCTTTTCCCCTGTCTGTCTGGCTGAGTGAAAGCAGCAGCTTACCTGCTCTGCTGGGTAAGTTACCACTCTTAGGTAGCAGGTAGTTTGGTTCCTCTAGAAAACTCGTTTTTTTCTGTGTGAGTGGAGAGCAGCAGGATGAAAATATAGTTTCAGACTTCTGATAAATCGCTCTGTTTCTGCTCTCCTTGGATTAAGCAATGAGATTGCAGTGAATTCAGCCCCATACTGAGAACTATCTGTTCCATTATATCCTGGCAATTCAAGGACTGGGGTGTTTTCACATAACCTGAAACCTAATTTTCAATCTACCTGGTATTTGGGCTCATTCTTATCCTGGATTGAAAGAACCTCCACATTTTGCTCATTGGAACAGTTTTCAGAAACCAGAGAGAAGAGGTAGAGTAGGAAAATGCTGGAGTTACAGGCACTAATTCTGGTAATTTTTGAAGTGCATTTCTTTAGCTGCATATTTATGATAGCATCTGATGAATGACAGTATTAGATCAGCTGAGTGCAAGGGTCACTATAAATGACTGTGGAAGTATTTCTGATGCCATCTGCATATACTCTGGTATTTAGATGAAAGCAAAAAATGAGCTTATCTACAGACTGTCAATCATGTGTCTCAGGTTGATGCTTGGACACCCCGTCTTCTGTTCCTGTTTGCACAAAGTTGGACATATTATTGATTTATTTAGCATTTTTATATTAGCAAATATGTATGTCGCAAAGAAATGGTCCAAAATGTAAACACAGAGCAGAATTTGTATAGATGACACAGAGCAGGCAAATATTCTTGGCTAACAGAGTGTGCCTGACTGACATTGCACATCTGAAATAAAACCATATGGTAGGACTGTTGGGGGATTTTTTGTTATAAATAAATAAATAATCCCCTCTCAGGAGGAATATTTTCCATTACTAAGCCAGAAGAAACAGGTCCCTGTAAAGCTGGTTAACTTGTACAATGTGCCCTGCACTCTGAGAAATGCACAACCAATTCTTTGTATCAAACTGTGGCTGACATGTGGGGCAACAATATTTGGCACTACTTGGTAATTTACCCATTTTACCATTAGAAGTTACAACTATTTACTGAACTTAAACTGTGAGCTATTAGAAGACAAACATCCATCTAGAAAAAAGCAAAATGATTCATTGAAAGTGTTATTAATATGAATTAATTCTAAGCCAAGTGTGACAAAAAATTGCCAACATGTCATCCTCCCATGTAGCAGTGACTTGTAAACTATAATCACATCTGTTGTATTAGTATTTCTAATAACCATGCTTGTGATAAATGATCACATCAAATTTTAATAGCTCTCCTAATGTTCACAAGAATGATTGCATAATGAGGTTACCTTCTCTTAAATTTACTGTGAAAAATGTTGTGTGGCAGTGTTCTGCCAACAGTCAGCTTCCCAGCAGAACAACTTCCTAAACAACCACTTTGCAGCATCACTACAAGAGTGGGAACAGCAAGTAGGAGGAACAAAGCTTTTCCCAGAAAAACCTCTCAGTGAAGGAGGGAGGTGGAGACTGTGATGTATTCTAGAATGCTGCAGAGGCAGGAGCTTATTTGGAGCTCTCCTACTCCAGCTCAGTTTGCATGGCCTATGTCAAAAGAAAAGCAAAGGACGACAGCAAAATCAAAGCAGGAGAATAAAGAAAAAAGTAATGACTCCTGATCTTCTGAAAACTCAAATCACTGTTTCTTTCGTTGTCAGAATTTTTTTTGTGCTATATATTCTGCCTTAAATCATTAATGTCTCCATTTTTTTAATGAAATCATTGCTAAAATTTATCACAGGACCAGAATGTCTGCAAGAAGTTTCTTTGAAATTGCTAAGTCATCCATGTATCTTTAACCAAAGCAGTGTGAGATTCTTTCCTGTGAAGTGAGGTTCCCCCTGCACTGAGAAAACATAGGGATTACACAGGATACATTGGAATGTCTCAATATCTTAAGAAAATGTGGCTGTCACCATATTCTGGTCAGTCTGACCTTGTTGTCCCTTTTACTTCCAAATAACACCGGATTCACCCATTCTGTGTGTTTGGTTTTCTGTAATGTGCAAAATTTGCAACCACATTTCCTAAGTCTTTAAAGTTTAATTCTTTGTGGGCAGTTTTAGCCCTTGTCAGAGACTCTCTGATCATCTGAAGAAAGGCCCATTTGGAGTTGTCCCATGGCCAGAGTGGTGGTCTGGATGAGACCTTCCCTAGCACATNGTGAGGCTGCCCCAGTGCAGAGCAGAGCAGGACAATCCCCTCCCTGCCCTGATGCCCCCCAGGACAGGGATGTCCCTCCTGGCTCCAGGCACTGCTGACTCGTGGCCAACTGGCCACTGACCAGGACCCCCAGGCCCTTTCCTGGCACTGCTTTCCAGCCTCTCATTCCCAGTCTGTCCATCCATCCAGGGTTGTCCCATCCCAGGAGCAGAATCTGGCACTTTCCCTGGTTGAACTTCCCCTGGGTGGTGATTCCCAGCCCTCTGACCTGCCCAGGTCTCTCTGCAGGGACTCAACAGCTCCTCCCAGTTTTGGGCCATCTGCAAACTTGCTCAGCATCCCTTCCATTCCTGTGTCCAGGTCACTGATGAAGAGCACAGGGCTGAGGATGGAGCCCTGTGGAACCCACTGGTGACAGGTTCCCAGCCTGATGTCACCCAGTCACTGTCACCCTCTGTGCCAGACCCATGAGCCAATTGCTCACCCCCCATATGATGTGTTTCTCCAGCTGTGGGTTGGACAGCTTGTCCAGCAGCACACACTGCCCTGCCCTTGGGGCAGAGGGAATGAGCAGGGACAGCTGTGTGTACCCAGCAGATCAGCTGCTGAGTCCTGTTAGACCAGTTTATACCTAGTTACTCATATTGGTCTAAAAAGGATCACAATCTGGTAGCTTGATCTGCTCTGTGCAGTACGAGGAGAAGCCGAATTACCCAGTAATTTGTGGTCCTACTATATCAGTCACAGAGAATCTGTGCAAATGGTGTGGTTTTAGTTTGGCAGTTCAGTTGTGTTATTTAAGGGCTGCAGTAATTCCATAACAAAGTGTAAGAGCAAAGATCAACAGCTGATGCTTGAACCCTTAAGTGTACCTGCTTTCTATAATCCTGGAAATATGTGCTTTATGGTGTTACGCTCAGAAAAGCCAGTCAAATGAGCATTTGGGTTGAAAAAGTAATGCTCAGCTAGAAAGAAAAGGAGATAATTCTGGGTTTCCTGGGCTTCCAAGGCTTATTCTAAAATGCTGGGAAATAGTCAATGTCATATCTTTCTGGTGTAGCTCAAACACAACATAAGCAAACACAACATAAATATTTGTCAACAAACAGAACATAAAATATTATGATATAGATTCTTCAAACATCCACCTAGGTCAAGACCTCAAGGTGGTGTGAAGGCTGTAAAGGCAGGATTGACTCAGTGTAGCAAGGAGGAATCCTACAACGAGCAAAGGACCCCAGAGCAGGCAATTCAGGAGAGCCAGTGCCAGTGCACTCCTGCTCCCTGCCTGTGCCATTGCCATTGCCATTGCCAGGCTGTGGGGCTGCCACTCACCCACGGCACAGGACACTGCCACGTGCTGCTCAAGGGCTGTGCCCTGGCAACTGAGCAGATTGCATAGGCATATCACTTATCAACGTGCTGATTAAATCCATCCACCCTTATACAGGAAGGGACAAAAGACCTCTCAGCCTTTCTCTGGAGTTTGATTTGGGAACGTGTGTGTGCACGTACATTGCAGACACACACATGGCTCTCACACTCATGGATATTATATGTTGCAGTAAATTGCATAGCCTGCTGGTAAGTCTGTTTATCATCCATTTCCCCGGGGCCCCACTCATCTCTTAAGGACTTTTTTTTACTTTCCAAACCACTGAACTGCTCTGACTAACCAACCTCATTTAAATTAATCTGACAGATGTGAAAATTCCTTCCTTTTCGCAGCCCCAAACCCAGCTCAGTTGTGCAGCAGCAGCTTCTTTATACATTTGAAATGCTGTAAAAAAACCCCCACTGATATCTCAGAGGAGGGCAAGCTGGCAAACCTGGAGAGAAGTATTCTCTGTAGAGAGGCATCAGCCAGCAGCCCAGACTGCCAGTTTGGGGGCACAACAGAGTAATTTATAATTTCTGGTCCTGCTGCTCTGTCTTGAGAGTGCAGAGATGTTCCAAGGCTGGGACTACTTTTCAGGTGGGGTGGTCAGATGGAAACAGGGCACATACACTAGGGAAGAATATCAGAGGCTTTAAAAAATAGAGGCTGTTGCTGCGGAAGGAAAAGGCAGCACATGGAAAGTATCAGAAAGGGGAAGCACTGAAGCATCCCCTGCACTCCAGGATTGCTTGTTTGCTTCGTTCCATGTCACACAATTTTGAGACTGTAATCCTATTAACTGAGCTACCTCATGCTTGTTTCTAATGAACTCAAGAGTGCCTAAACAAAATAACTAATAATTCTGGGGTTTGGCATCCTCCACAGATGGGCTGAGGGAGGTTTTTGATGCACAAGCACTAGGACTAAAATCAAGAACAGAAAATATGTTATCAGCACAAGTCATCAGTCATCTGATAGAGATTTTATATCATTGACTATCCTGCTGGTGGTCTGATCTGAGTTTTTCTGTATCCGAAGTTTGGACTCTCAGGTCTTTGACAGAGAGGCAAAGAAATTGCCTTTGGTGGGAGCAGAGGGTCATGTGTGAGCACCTTTCAACAAGGAGATCCAGAGGCAAATCTCTAATGCCAACACTGTCCCTTCATTAGCAACAATGCCACTTGTTGAGCAGAACAGGCACCCAATTCCAGCAGTTTGAAAAGAAACAAAAAATTGACTCTTCCTCTTCCCCCAACTAATTTTTTTATATCTTCTGGATTACTCTGGGGGGGAAACAAAAAGAGAAAAAAAAAATCAGCTCAACTGGACATTCCAAGCATAGAGAGTTTTAAGGAATAGGTTTTAGTTTAGCAGCTAAAAGAAAAGATTTTACAAGGCAGTGCTGGGCATCTGCATCTTTGCTTATTTCTCACTTTCAGAGAAGACCAGATGCAAAATAATCTGGTTATCATAAATAACCAGTTCAAGAAGGAGTATTTCTGGCTTTATCTACCCATATGTTTAAAGAAAAATTAGTTGTGTGATCGGAAAACAGTTTAAAAAAAACTTATTAACAAAGGGAAGACAAGATGACTTTGTGCTGGCAGCATAAACCTGGAATTGTGGGGTTCTTGACCCTGTTTCTTGACAAATCACAGATTTTCTGTGTAAGTAACCCAATGACTGAGTTTGCTGCCTTCATTGGCAGTACAGGGACATCCCAGCACGTTTGCAAGGCATGTTTGCAAATCCCTTGGAGCCCCTGAGGCCGGGAGTGCTGCTGGCACACGGTGCTGATGTCAGTGACTAACTCAGGACTGGGCTCTGTGGGTGTCTCATGGCTGGCACCTGCAGACCCAGGGATTTTGGGTGGCTGTCCCCTCAGATGATAACCTGCTTTAGGCAGGAACTTCTGAGGTTGGCTGTCTGGCAAGGGTGAGCTTTGGAGATTTGTTCATGGGCTGAGGAGAGATTTTCCCTCAGTGGATTCAGAGTAAAACTTCCAGAAGACTCTGGAGATTTGGGGTATAATGTTGTAACTGAGGTAGTGAGATGAGAGACATTGTCCTTTGTGTGACTGCAGTCCTGCCCTGAGCTGGTCTGTTCCAACAGGCATGTCTGGAACCATCACGGAGAGAAGTCTGCAAGGTCTGTGTTCCTTTGGAGCCAAATGAACTTAAGTACAGAATGCATTTTTAAAATGTCATTTTTTTATGGATAGCATTAATTTTTTTCTATTTTCAAAAATCTGGGGAAATCTGAAAGCTGTGTTGCGATTCTAGAAAGAGGTATTGTTGTATTGGTGTTACATAAGGAGGAGAACTATGCAGTGAAGATGTATTTTAAAAAGAAAATTTCATTTGGATGTGTAAAAACATATTTCAGTGTTTGTTTCAATATGGCTGATGAGCTTTAGTGCAAGTGTTAAAAAGAAATCAGTCTTTTACAACTTTAATTTTTGTTTCTTGCTACATATTGCACAAAACGAGAGAGAATTTATGGGTTTCAGTGGGTACCCTGAGCCTTTGGTTCTTACACTACAAGCTGAAGAGAAAGATTTATTTCACATATATTATGTTTGGTGGGTGTTTCCAGCTCTTTGGATAGAAGGGCAAATATTCCTATTTCAAACTCATACTGAAGAAGAACACTTTTAACAATCTTTAGTTTTTCTCTGTAATTTGTGATCTGCTGAGAACCACTTCTCTCCTAAGCAGAGGGTGGAAGGGATGTGTCTGTGCTTTGCAGCCCCTCCGTGGGAGCTGGGGCTGAGCAGTAGCTTGTGTGGCAAGAACCAACATTTGACACCCACAGCACAGTGAGGATAATGAGTAAACACTTCGTACGGAGATATGAAACGCTCGCAGTCGCTCCAAGCCTGCAGTAGTTTGTTTTGCTCCGAATGTTTTGCTGTTCAGTTTTGTGGCAGGAGTACTGAGGGACACAAATTCAAACACCATCGTGCAAGCAACTGTTATGCAGATTGTCTCCCTTTTTTTAATTTCTTTTTGAAACTGCCCCCTGAGCAACTTTCTGACACCAAAGCCTTCCAACATCTCTAAACGTTGCTGACTGAAAAAACAAACAACACTGTCACATTTGGAAAGTCAAAGCAGAAAAGTGTCTCATTTGTAGAGCGATTCATTTCGATTTTCATCTTGCTGCTGTCACTGAGGATACATGAACAACAGCAGTTGGTATTATCAGGAGACCTAAGCAGACCTGTTTCGTTGGCTGACTTGACAGCTGTTCCGTGAAAGAGATTCATGCTCACAAAATCAAAAAACTATGAAGACCAGATTTTCTGTTTAACCCTTTCTTGCCTCGCTGTACCTGTGCCAGGCTTTAATGAAAAATCAAAGGGAATGCCCAGGGTGCTGTGGAAAACAGCAGAGGCACTTGGTTCAGTGAAGTGCCCCTTGTGTCCCCTGGAGCAGTGCCTGTCTTTGCCACTGGATCTGCCCAGCTGCTGGGGAATTAACCCCAGGGGCCAGACTCTGCTGCTACCCCAAGCAGCACACAGCAGGGCAGAGGGTTCTGTTATTCTTCTGAGTGATCCATTTCTCAGGCAACCTGCATCCTTTGCTCAGGCAGCTTTTTTCCTTTGGATCAGCAGATATGCAAATAATTAAATGTTTTCAAGTCTACTAGCCTGCCTCCTTTCAGTTTTCTGCTTCCTAGTTTTGAAAGAAATGCATTATTTGAGCAGATACTACTGCCAGGTGTTTGTGTTTTCTACATAGTAAGAATGTCCTGTGACAGTGGATTTACCCTGGCTGTTTTGAGGTATAGTTCCTAATACAGCTTCTGCCTGCATGCTCACCCCCTGATACCAATGTGATTTATGCTCTAGAAGAGTTTCTCTCAGTTATTTAGATGAGAGGAACTTTAATATCCTGTTGTTTGATAGGAGTGGTGCTGATGGCCCTGCACTAACCTGCACTGGTGGTGCTGCCTCGTTTAGCTCCTGCTGCAAAGCTCTGCAAGTTCATCAAATGATACCGTGAGGTGTTGTAGCTGTGAATTGTTATAGTCACAGGGAAACAAAAGACTGTGGAAATGAATCTCCATGAGAAAGTCAGACTGGATTCAAAGCTGTGCTCCATCACAAATATGTATGTCTCAGCAATTACACAAGAAGGATGCCAGATTTCAGGAGCGTTCAGTGAGGGCTCTGGAGTTTAGTTCAGACCACACTGAAAACAGAATGTGAAATAACTGCAATGTGTGAATGCAACCGGGGCAGCTGCTTCCAGCTGGCCCAGCCAGTGGAGCTGAGTGTGCCCCTTTCCAAGTGTTTGGAAAGGTGCTGTGCCCCCACTGGGAGGCTGCAATGGTGAGGTGTCTGCAGTCATTCCACTGTGGTTGTCGTCAGGCATTTGAAATGAATCACCCATTTGTCTGGACCCGTGTCTTGCATTACCTCTATATAAATCTAATTTAATTATTTCATTAATTATAGATACTCTCTCAAGGCTGTGACATTGAAGGTTAGAAAAGCTCCTTGAGCTCATATGCAGAGATTTTGTTGGCTCTTTTGGGTTTTTCTGCACTGGGACATGGGTTAACCATGGCTTTTGCCTTCACAGGCTGGTATGAAACCAGGCTCAGTGCACTTTTTCTACCAACAGGAATGTGAGCCTGGGCTCTGCAGAGCAGCCACGAGACCCAGCTGGTCAGCACAGCAAAGCACAGAATCACTTCACCCACTGAGTATTACCACTAAAAGCCATGGACAGGACTGCCCTTGTTAGCAAATACTGTTTCCATTAGTATGTGTTTACAGAACAAGTCTATTAAACATGTATTCAGCCCTTCCCTGGCATATGCAGCTGCTCGCAGGATGACACCCGTGTGAGATGATGCTCAGCCCTTTGCTCGGGAGCCACCAACACTGTGTTAACCACAGACGTGTCCTGTGCCTTGTGAAGCTGCTCCCAAGAAGATTCTCAAACAGAAGAGCTCAGACTGATCGAATTACTCCAGGTGGCTACTACAGTGCTCAGCAATGTCATACCCTGCTGCTGGCTGAGCAGGAGAGGGCAAAGAAATGGCAAAGAGCTCTCTCTGAGATGGGGCTGTGGTACTTTCTTACCTGCTCCCAACAACAAAGCCTGGGCAATTTTCTGGAGGCTGAGCCAGGAGTGCTTTTACAGGGGATGAGAATAAGCAAGAGTCCCCATCTGCTGTCATTCATTACCAAGCAAGCACGACCTATGAGTGGCTGCTTCTCATTATGAGCCTTATCCTGAAAAGTGCTGCTGAGACCTCAGACCTTTTGTTTTTCGGGTCGTTTAGGACATGGAGTGACTTTAAGCAGTGAATGGATGTGTTTGGATGTGTGGTATTATCTAATTATCTGCTGTGCAGGACCTAACAATGAGGTTTGAAATATGAGGGATGCAGAAAGGGAGGGAAACAAAGCTCCGGGTTGCTTTTAGAAATCTGTCTTTTCAAACTGAGCCTCGGCTTAGTTTCCAGAGCTGCTGCTACTTACAGGAGTCATTCACCTGACTCTTCTTTAAGTGTGTAAGCAAAACTAATTAATTACTTCAAGCTTAGCATGCATGGAAGTGCTTTGCTAGATACAGACCTGCAGCCAACTATTATCAGCTGCAATTACCAAATGCTGTGCTTTTTTATCTAGGTTTAAGCCTCATCCCAGGTTTTTCAGCCCAAAGGCTCCAGGAGCAGTTTATATGTAGATTTCTTAAAGACCAAGTGCCCCTAACAAGTTTTTCCCAGCCTGGGAATTTCAGTAAAGGGGAGGACAGTCTGGCTGTACTTGTAGCACAGCACATTCTTCATTTTCTGGGGTGTACTCTTTTTTCCCATTTAAGCAGTCAAGACTATTGTTTCCAAGCAGTTGTGTGCAAAGGGCACCCCACATCCCCCAAGATGTGGGCACAGGAATTGCTGCAGTCCTTGGTTTACACATTCGGGAGAATGAAGGACCTGACTGTCTTACTGAGATTGGAATATTTGGTGGCAATGGAGGCCAGATGTTTTAAACAGGTCTGTCTCTTGCAATTCCTTTTCAGTGAATAAATTATAAATTAATTAATTATGTGATTTTATCCCATTTCCTCTTCAAAGCAGTCCTGCTGAGTTTTTAGCATGTGGTTACAGTGAAGTCTAGGTGTTTTAAGCGAAGCCACCCCTTCCAGCTCCTTACTGTTTTATCAATAGATTATGAACCAATTAATTACGTTTTTCATATCCTCCCTGTCATCTGCTGCTTATACTCTGCTAGGTAGTTTGATACTGAGCCTCTGAATTTTTGTAATCCATTACAGAATGATTACAGAATTACTTCTAAGAGTTAGTACAGGTCTGGGTCTCTTTCCTTGAGAATATGATTTGCTCAGGAAGAGCTATAATATTATTTGATTTCCATAGTACAAATTAAGGTTTTACATTCCTTTTTTACTAGTTTTGTAGTACTTTGTGTATCATATAATGACTACAGACATAAGACAATCTATTTTTTTCTGCTAAAAACGTTAATTTTAAAAGTTCAAGCATCATGCCACATGAGAGGATGAACATGAGTACGTATCTCCAAGCAGGGACTGAAGAAAGAAAAATAAAAAACTCACTTAAATTGGCTGGAAAAAATTGCAAAAGCTGAATAAGCAATATTCTCTTAGCATTTCTGTGCAGTATTAACTGAATTTCTACTGTATATAACAATCTCTACAGCATACAACAACTGTAGGGTCCACCCCTTTGGTTCTCCTACAGTGAAATAAAGCTGTTTTGTGAAATACAGGAATTACTCACTCTCCGAGTCTTGTTTTCTCAGCGCTTGCCCTTTAATACTGTTTAAACACAGCAAATGAAACCCATATGAAGTGAAATCCTTCTCACCCTGCTTGTCCAGCAGCCAGCTGTGCTGGGAGGGCCATCAGGTGGTCCTCACCTCTGCCCAGGGAGGGCAACTCCAGCCCTATTGCTGCCAGCTGGTTTGCCAGGCTCAGGTGTCTGGCCAACCCAGGCTGTAGGAGCAGGGATGGAACAGCAGGAGGGATGGCAGGTGCGGAGCTGAGGAAGGTGCTGCAGATGCTGTGGTTGGACAGGAGAGGTGGCTGCACCTCCCTATCTGCACCTTTGGAAAGTGTCCTCTTCTCAGTGATGGCAACTGCAGAACAGCAGGACTGTCAGGAAAGTATTTGTTAGGGAAAGCAGGAGGGGGCTCTCTACCCTTCTTCTGTTTCACTTTGGAAGGTGAATGAGTTGGACTCTTCTCAGGTTTGTTTGTTTTTCTTTGTTTTGTTTTGTTTGGGGTTATTTTTGGTTTCATTTGGTTTGCTTTGCTTTTTCCTTTTCTGTTTTTTTCCTTCAGGCCAGCAGGAGAGTAATGTGGTTAGCTGGGGAGGACAAGCTTGCCAACTGAACCAAGCCATGACTTCAGAAAGGCTGGGGGCTGGTTGGTTCCTGAAGGTGAAGCCTGGGAAGTTGAGAGCCACAAGGTGCCTCTGGTGACACTGGTACTTCCCTTGTTTTCTGCCCAGCAAATTCAAAAGCTGTAACAATAACGCTTGCTGATGGTTTCAACTACTCATATTCTCACTCTCTGTATAGGAAGGGGGGAAATAATAAAATTCATTTATCCCTTAATACCTCTAGGTCCTCTGCGAAATTTGCCAAAATGCCAAAAGTTCTGCTCTCAAGTAGAAAAATTCGATAGTTAATGTGTTGCAGGGGTGTATGTGCAGCTAACACATCATAGATCTTGTTGAGCCTTTTCTATGTTGCAGAAAAAGCAGCAAAGGTTTCAGCTGGGGGCACTGATCTTTCCAGCATATAAAATTTAACATAAATCCATCTCCAGACTGATATTCTAATACGTCAGCTCCTATAGAAAGCCTATGCATTTTCAAAGAGAAGGACAAAGCAACAGAATCTGTTACTCACTTGGTTCATTATACGGGATTCTTGCCTATAAATTCAGAATAATTAATTGTGTTGGTTATACATTTTTTGATCTTTAATGCTGGAAAAGTAATGTAGACAGAAAAACTGAGAACATGCTTTAGTCACTCAAAGTAAGTTGATCCCAAATTGCTCTGTGCTGTGCCATAGTGAGTCTCAGTGCGAGGTGTTTATCAGCTGAAATGCAAGTTAAAACCTGTAGGATAAAAGGGTAATAAAGAGCGAGCAGGTGGGACAAGACATGCTGTGTGTGGTGAGTCCCTCTGTTACAGTGGTAGTCCAGGGCTGACTTTAATAAGAGACCTGCTGGGAGCTGTGTGACAATCTGTCCTTGTCCTTGGCCACACAAGGAGCATCTCGCTGCAGTTCTGAGCCTCGCACAAGGACGGCTGGTGCTAAAAATAGCTCAGGGGATAACAAACTAAAATATTAATATGTTGTGGGATGCCGTGACTCTGTGCACACTCAACAGCGCTGCCATGCAAATGATAAATCTCTGAGAGGAGAAGAGTCAATTAATTCTCCTATGGCCACACTGAAATGGCTTAAATATGCACCAAAGCTATTTTGGGTGACCAGACAATTGCATCGTGTATGGCTTTCTGAATGTGAGCTGACAGGCTGCTCCAGCAAAGAGCAATGCAATCATTTTTGGGCTTGGGCCAGGCATACCAATCGACTCCTGGCCCCTCCACAGCAGCCCGCTGAAAGACATGCAGAATGAGCACGTCATTTCATATTGAACAGAAGGCTAAGGGTTTAATGACTGTTCGGGGACCTCAGGCAAGGCTTCCATCAACACTCTTAGCCCCTGTTGTTTTCAGAGGAGCCATGAAGTAAACATCAAAGCTGGTGGAGTTTGCTGTGTGTCCCCTGGCCCAGGTGAAGGCTGGCAGCACGCCTGCATGTGCTACTCATGAAATACAACAGAAAGCCTTTGTTTTATGCCCCTTGGGACATCTACAGGTCCCTAGTTAAATTAATGTTAGGCTTCTGGAAGTTCTCCTGATGCTACTGATAGACCTTTTGCATTACTGGTGCTTACACCGTCTATCTAAAGTTTGAAGCCAGAGCAATATTGCTGTCATGTGCTAATAAGTGCAAGGGAATCCTTCCTTGGCTCTTCAGCACACAGACCAGGAAAGGGTTGAGCCTGTCTAGTACTTCAGATTGCATTTGTGCAAGGATTTAACTGCTGAAACAAACCCAGCTAAACACGTCAGTCAGTGTCATAATCTGTGTTGCATTTGGAGCTGCTTGTGGATTGAGAAGTCTGGGTAGCAAGGACTGCCCTTCTGCAATGGAGAGGCTGCAGCATCCTGGAGGTTCATGGGACCAGCTGTGCCAGGCACAGAGGTGTTAACTTAGAGCAAGAACAGATAAAGCCCTCCAAGAGGATTATTTTTATCCTTTTACATTGGGATGAGAGATGAAGGTATCTATTTTGTTGACAAATAAGCTATCTTTGAGCTAATTTCCTGTATGAAAGCAATGATTCCTTTCCTAAACAGATCTGCACTTTCTTTAATAAAAGTACAAGCAGTACAAACACTTAACAGGAACAGCTCTACCTGTTTATTAACTCTTACAGCATGTGCACATTGCTGTCTGCAAAACAAAACTCGGTGTAGATGACATAATTAGCCAAAGAAATCCAACAGGTAACTAGCTCTCCTTAGCTTCCTGCAAGGACTTCTCTGATGGACTTACAGCAACTGAAGATCTGATCTTATGACCTGTGATGTGTCAGGTACATTTTAAATTAAATCCTTCAGACAGGAATGCCTGCTCCACTGAAGAGCAGCCCCAAAGATGCTCTTGTGTAAACTATCACCTGCAAAAGGCAGCTGGCTAATAGTGTTTGCCACTGGGCATGAACTTGTGTGAGGGAAGGGGTCGTTGCAGTGCTGTGTGTCCCACCAGCTGGGCAGGAATCTCGCGTGTCTTAAAGGAAATCCTTTGTGTCCCAGTTAAAGTTGAGTCATTCCTGTTAGAGATGGGTGTGAGCAGTACAACTTCAGGTCTGAGTTGCTGCTGCTCTGGAGTTGCAGACTCTCCTTTGCTGTGGATTTTGCTCCTTTCTGTGGATTAACCAGGGGCATTCCATGTGCAGCCTGTACTTCCACCTCTGAACTTGAGGCGAATTCCATCTTCCAACTGATCAACCCAGCAATACCCACAGCACTCAGGAGCAGCATAAATATTTGGAATTGATCTGCTTCAGATAATGCTTTATTTATATTCTGCCATTTCATAGCAGAACAAATATGATTATTCACTGTCTTTTTTCACCAATAACCTTTTTGTAAAGCTTGAAGATAGGAAAATCCTGAAACACATTTCTCTTGGATCATTTAACAACTCTGGGCTTGATCCTGTAAGCTGTGGGTAGTGCAAAAGCACAGCTAAGCCACTGGTAGGATTAAGGAGCATGCTGCATTTATCTCAAAGAGCAGTAGGAGGAAGTTGACATGACAGTCTGCTGTGCTACTGGAGTCTGAGGATATTGCTGCCTGCCTGAGTCCCTGTGAGCCACGGGCTGATGCTGGAAGGATTTCACTGCCAGTGCTGCCAGCACCGGTGCAGTCCACCCTCCTGACACCCCGAAACCCAGCCTTGCTTCTGGACAAACCGAGCTGTTTTGTCTCAGCATCAGCAGGGGAATCTCAAATCCTTAAGGACTGATCCAGCCTGTGCATCCTTCTGCCCCCTTCCCACTGGGAACCAACACTGCCACTCCTGCCTGCCATCCCAACTGGTGGTGCTCTCTGTGCTCCACAGCACACCTCCAGCTGGCCTGGGGAGAGCTGGAAATAATAATAATAACAACAATAATAATACTAGTCACCATATTTTAAACATGATTAAAAAATTTTGTTTAAAAACCTTAGTTTTTTTTTTTTTTTCCCCCAAATCTCATGCTCTTGCAATCAGGTGATTATGTGAATAGTTCTCCTTTTATGCCTCATGAAATGAGTGTTCCACCCTCATCTTAACAGAAATGACTAGAGATGACTGTAGGAAAAACCTCACCCCTCTACTATGTTAAGATTAACCAAATAAATACAAAATAATTAAAAAATCTCTTGTAAACTGATACTGTGAGTTTAAATAGCTTTCAAAATACTGATGCTATAAGTTCTTTATGCCTTCAGCCAGCATTTTTAAATGAAAACACTCAATTAAAAACAGCTTTACAACTGTAGAAGCTGAAATATAGAGCAATACCACTGAGAAAAGGAAAACATTTTTTGCAATGAGGAAAGAAGGGAGAAGTGTATGTGTTGTTTCTTTGCTTCAGTTTCTCCCAATCCTTAGTCTGTTTACACAGAGAAGCTTTTCTGTCCTTATTTTATCACTCCTCAGTGTATTAAGAGCAAAGCAAATACCCACACTGTGTCTCTGGTTTCCACAGGAGCAGGCACATGATTAAGCTTTAGCATGTACGAGTATGTTTGCAAAATCAGTGCTTCAGGCAAAGAGTCTCCCAAAAAGGTCCCTGCAATGTAGTGTCAGATAATCAGAGATGTGCTGTGGATAAGGCACTTTAGAAGGTAAGGAAATGGATTTGAAACCATACGAAACACACTTCACAGATCCCCCAATGTCAAGTCCTTGTTGAACAAGAAAACGCAGGAGTCTGACAGACAACAACCTGCCAGGCAGCTCTTGGTGGGCCGAGGCTTTAAGGGTGAGGTTGGACTTGCCCATCCAGTGTGTCTGCAGCAGACTTGTCCGTGGCAGGGAGTGGGGAGCTTCCAGCCCCAGGTGCTTTTGGCAAAAGGTTAAGAAAAAATGTTCTGACAGCCACAGAACGTGTGTCAGAAATGTCACTGCTGCTTCAGAGAGGCAGGTGAGCACTGCTGAAAATAGATGGGGCTCTCAGGTCCCACTGCAACGTGGTTCTCAGGTCCCACTGCAACGTGGTTCTCAGGCACATCTCACCTGGCCATCCTTCAGGGAAACCCAGGGCTAGACCAGGTCTGCTGAGGATGGGCCATCTGGAGAGGAATAAATCTGCAGTGGGACAGGAAATCCTGTGCAGAGCAACTCACAGAGGCTCAAGTATGTGCTGATGGACAGCGGTGTGGTCCCTCTGAAGGCACAGATTTAATGCATTGGCCACACTGTGCTTTTCTGTTTGGTTTTTGGTTCTTTGCAGCTACATAAATACGCAAGCTTAAATGGGCTTGTGAACAAAACCTGAGTGATACTGCAGAATAGCTATAATCAGCCCCAAAATGTCTTCATGGAATTAAAAAGGAATGAGAATCCCATGTAGGGAGAGTCCAGGCTTCATAAACGTAGGGAATGGCTTTTCAACCCTTTACATTTATGTATACCTTCTATTGACTTTGTAAATCCAGGGAAGTAGCAAAAATGTCTGTTCCTTGCATAAAACCTGTAAGTAATGTATATATGATTATGTGAACCTTATTTATATTAACACCCTTCTATAAGTTCCAGCAATTTGCAAGGACTTTCCCAGGCTATAAATTACAGTGGAAAAGCATAAATGAGAATCAGACTCCAGGGGGATAAACAAACTAAACCTGATAGCTCCATTAACTGATACATCTTTGGTACACTTGAGCAATGCCTTTCACTTTGTCATTTTATTTTGATGGGCACACTCAAGAGGGCACAGGTTGAGAGTATTTTATGCAGCCTGGGTGGGATTTTCTTGCTTGCCTCTCCTCGCAAGGGATCTATTTTCCTTGGGAAAATAACCACTACTTCACATAAATTTTAATTTCATGGATATTCAGAAGAAGCACTTATATTATGAACTGTAATGCAAGGAATGAGTGAAACATGCTGCTCTACTCTGTCACTCATGTGGTTCCAGAAATGCAAGAGAAGTGGCAATAATATTAAAAAGTCAATTTTTATTAAAATAGAGTATCTGTACTTGGCTGATCCAACTCATTCAAGCTTTGGAAACATGAAAGTTGATAAAGCCCAAGGTTTTAACTACTTTCTGGAAACTAGCTTCACATGTTTGCAATTAATGAAATAAGTAAATTTAAGCACATATTCTATTATAATAATATAGCAAAAAGTTTGGGCCTTGTAGGTTGAGCTTGGTGATCTTAGAGGTCTTTTCCAACCATAATGATCCTATGAAAAACAGAAATATACGGGGTAACTGGCATTAAAGCAACTGGAAGCATATTTTCATGCCTTTATATGCTTTGAAAAGCATGTATATAGTATATGTACTGTCTCAGAAGCCATTTTCATTCTTTGATGCTTTTTATATTCGATTAGTAGCACTGTGTGATTAAAGAACATACAGATTGCTTTCAGAATGGACTCTCTGTGTCCATATCCAAATCCATGTCCCCACTGCAGCATTTCATCTCCACCACCTCTGCACAGTGAGTGGCCAGGTAACAAGCAGTAGAGACCGTGGCATTTTCAGCTGCTGGTACCCTTTATACATTTGGGGTGGTTTGATTGTGTCAGGCAGTCCCATGTTAAGAGTTCATCTTGGCCCAAAGCACCTTTCCTGGTGGTACAAACCAAGGCACGGTTGGGCTGAGTCCAGACGGCCCCTGCCTGAGTTTTGGTGCACAATTCTGCACCCAGAGCCTGGGCTGGTTCCAGCCAGCCTTGGGGACAAACTGATACACCCAGAGGGTGAGGCAGCTGGAGGAACTCACTTGGGCTTGGTACAACCTGGGAAAAAAGTTATTTTTCATTCGCAGCACTTTGGTAAACAACTGTCTGGCTTTGCACTGAAAACCAAAACGTGTGAAGCTTTTTTGGCCAGCCCAAATGTGGGAACAGTGATGTCTGGTGGAGAGCAGCAGCAGCAGCAGCAGCAGCAGCAGCAGCATGGTTCTCACTGGGATTAGCTGCCCAAACTGAACTCCAGCCTTGGCCTCAGGTCTACTCTAGCAAAGCATATTATTTTCACAGAATTATTCAAAATATTTGGTCAGTAATGAGGAATGTAAAAATACAAGGTAGAAACAAAGATTCTAAAACCTTTTTGTATTTTTTCTAAATTGTAGCAGACTTCAATTACCTTCCCATTTATCAAACATGTGATAAGTAAACTTGCCTGCATGGCCATTTCTGCAGTTAGAATTCTTCAGTCTCATTAAATTAGGCTGTGAATGTCTGTATGTATAAACACCCTTACTTTTATCCCCATGCAGTGTTGCTCTGGTCCTCAGTGCTTGGAAGAGCCCAAAGCATGTGATTCCACAGGACAGCGTGCCATTTGCACACATGGAATTCACTAAATAAGAATTATTCTAATGAAGATGGCATTTTCCTAGAAGGATTGCTGTGTGCTGTTTCCTCAACCTCACAGAGATGTGTGGCTGCCCAGCCCTGCTGCCCTCTGGGTGCCTCCTGAACCAGCCCCAGCCTTCCAGCCAAGATGCTCCTGCTAAACTCCTCCAGAAATACGACTCTCTAGTCCTGAGAAGCAGTTTAATCCAAGTTGAGAAATGTCAGCTCCCCCAAAGGAGCGAGCATCCTGTGGGTCACACTGGTCCCCATCTGCCTGCTCTCGTGTGCCAGGAGCAGAAGGGAGCCCGTCCTGCGTGTCCCCTCCCTTTGCCACAGACAGGCACACTCTGACGTGTGGCACAGGGGGACAGAATGGCATTTGGCATGTTTAAATGAGCTTTGTGCATTTCAGAAGTGTGCTCGGAGCAGAGGCAGTGTTTACAGAAAAAAAAAAGAATTAAAAGAGAGTTCCTGCCCGTAAATTGTGATTTTCAATTTAAAACAAGGACATTGTGTAAAATCCTTTCTGTATGCATTTCTCACACTGCTTGGCTGCATCATCTGGCCAGGCTCCAACACACCTCCCCATGGAAAGCAGGGGGAGTTCTGCTGACAAACTGGCACCATGAAGCTCATAATTACACATACATGACTGGAGGCTCTGAATTTACAACCAGCCTGACCAGAGTTGGATGACTAAATCCATAATCCTTCATCTGACTAAGTGCTTTCGTTTAAAAAAAGGGCTGTTTTGTTCAGTGTCGATTGTTCAGGAGGTGAAGTGCTCCAAAAATGTGAATTTATACATAAAGCTGTTGTGTTTGAATGTAGAAAAGCAACATAGTGAATTTTTTCTTCTGTGAGTTTTGTTGAGAAAAGAAGAAAAAGGCAGCAAAACTTCCGAGGGACAAAATCTAGTGTTTGATTGTTGAAATCCAGTTACCTTAGATATGAAATGCTTTTGTCTAAAAAACTCTTTAACCCATTCTGTTGGCCAGTTTAGATAATAAAATTATTTATTTAAAGTTTCACAAATAACAGTGGAGAAAAAAACCTGATGCATTAGCATGTCTCAGTATCTCTATAGCATAGCAGACAATGCTGCTGAAATAGTTACCCTCCACTCTTCTGCTAATCAGAGCCACGGTGGTTTAAACCACCGTATTTATACAAAATAATTAAAATTTACACCTTCACAGAGAACTGTTGCATAGCTTTAATATTAATTTAACCAATGTAATCCCTAAGAATGAGGCTTCCACTGAAACAGCACTAGGATTTTTGGGGTGTTGCTACGCAGTATTGCAATTACAAGGACTGGCTCCAAACTGCTCTTGTGAGAGGAGGCAGCAGCTCATGGAAATGCATCAGCTGCTCACACCATGTAAAGTCCCCTGGTTCATGGAGGGACCAACCTCCTCCTGCAAGGACCCCCCTCGATTTCCACAGGAGGAAAGGAGATTGTACAATCAGTAAAACCCTCCTGGCTGCAGCAGATCCCTTTTAAAGAAATCCTTGTAAGCCAGGGGATTATTAACCCCCTGAGCCAGGGCTGTGCTTCCCAGCCAGGCACAGCCACCCAAACCCCTGCTCTGCGGGGCTCTGACAAGGGTTTCCATGTTCACATTCATTAGAGGCTTCCATCAAGCAATTCACTCTTGATTAATTGATTATCCCACGGTGACAGTTAATTTTTTGAAATAGCTGCCAACCTGGGCAGGAGCAGGACAGTCAGACCAATGACAAAGACATTGATGGACAAACACTGGACCTACTGAATAGCTGCTGGAGTGACAGAGCAGCATCTACAGAGTTTAATCAATGCCTCAAAGACATGGCAACACTATAAAGACTGTTTATTTCTTTTCTGTGCATTTATGAATTTTTAATGCAGTCAATACATATTAGCTTCATTTGTTGTTCAGCTAAAATGCAATATGAATTTTCCAAGTTGAGACTTGCCTTAATATCAGGTTTTGTACAGTGCAATTTATGAGTCCTTACAGATTTATGAGGCTTTATTGATGACTAGAAAGCCAAGCATAATTTCTGACTTTGTTTATTCCAGCATTACAGAATTAGTAAGAATTGACATTTCAGGGCTTATTGAATAAATTCATTTCCTTGGCAGCGTGTGCATTTTGAATTTTCTTGAGTTAAGCCAGAAGAAGTGGATGTGTCAGCACAAGCTAGTAAATAGTAACTGCACTGCAAGAGGATTTCAAGCGAGAGCAGTGCAAGGAAGAACCTCTAAACCACAGTGAATTATCTACAGACACTACATGTGCTGGAACAGATTTGCCCTTGTTTAAATGGTCCTGAAGTCCACTGAATTACCCAGTAGACAAGTTTGGCCCAATAGCAATCTGCAGCAGATGTTTGACTAACGAGTGATTTGAAGGAGCTGGAGTGTATTGGGATATCATTACCTGATTTGCAGTGTATGGATTTCAGAGCTTGCTCTTGTCTTGGTCTTGCAGTAGAAACAACAATGCAGAAGTCCCAGTGTAAGTTTTCTGAATGACCACTTGGTTTGGGGAGTATACAGAAAGGATTTTCATTAAATGATTGCAGCCTGTAAGTGAAGTCAGAACTGGACAGATCTGAGATGTAGCCCACGGGCAGACATTCTGAGCCTTGATCAGACAAATACTCAGAGAGCTGCTCTTCTCACATCACCCACCTCTGCCCCTCTCCCTCCTCAGCATCCTCTTTCCTTGCACATTGTCCACTTGCCACTGGGCAGTGCCCAGGGAGGCAGCTGCAGCTCACATCTGTCCTCACAGCCCTGCCTAAAGAGCTGAATTTGTTCTCCAAAAGTCAGTAGGAGTTACCTCTGAATTCAGTTGCAATTTCCACTACCATTGCTGTTGGCTTGTGAGTTCCAAGGTGGTTTCTGGAATTGGTCCTGAAGGTTGATAATTTCAGGAAGAGGCATCTCATTTTTTGCACCACCATGTCACACATTTCTGGGTGAACCCCTCAGCTTCTGGTCTTTGATGCCACATGCAAATTCAGATGAAGAACAAGGAGAGCCAACACACTTTATGCCTTCTGAATTATGTGGGTGAGAGTCACAGAAAGAGAATTCTATGAAGAGAAATTAAAAAGACTGGGCTTCTTCATCAAGGTAAAAGGAGTTTTGTAAGAAATACGAGTGCTCCTGGGTCAGGGCATGGCCTGTCTTTTGCTAATGAGAATAGTGCAGAATCTTCACCTGATAGTAGTTCATTCCACAGCAGACTGCCTTGCATTTTGTTCTAAATGGTATCATACTGCTTGGTGCTACAGCCAGGATATTTTAGTGGATAGAAGGGCTGCTGATCTGAGCCACCACGGCAATTCCTATGCTCCTGTTAACAGAGGCTGCTGTCATTTCAGTGACAATTAGCAGGCAAATCCTATTACAGGAATAAGATCACCTAATCCTCAACTCTGGTACATGCTATTCACTGTGATAGTTTTGAATTACAAGGCTTGTGCAGGCTACAAGACTTTGTGCAAAAAATCCAGAAAATCCAGGAATTTTGTTAGATGACTTCACTTAAAAATGACAAGTTAGACATCTGCTGCTTCAAAATTATTACTACAACCCTTTTAATTGGCGTAACTACTTTTCTTTGCTGTTCAGAGGGGCTTTTTACAACGTGTAGTAATATAGGAGAGCAAGCAAGGTCTGAAGAGTTATTAGCAATTTTCCTCTCTGCTGCATTTTAAACTTGTTTACAAAGGTAGAAAGCAACAAAAAGACACTTGGAGGGAGCCCACTGGGTACATTATGCACTCGTGTGGTTTTATCCTTTCCAACTTGTCCATCAGATGCAGCAAGGAGAGAGAAACCCTGCAGGAGGGACTGACTGCAGAGCTGCTGGCAGCACACCTGCCCATTGCTGTGCTCGAGGGCCATGCAGGTGCTGCAGCGCAGCTAAGAGCAGGGCAGGTCCTCAGCAAGCAGGAGATACAGGTTGTATTTAACAGCAGGGACTGTCCTAGGGCTCCTTGTTTGGGTGGGCTTTGTCTTCCTTTCTAACAGGAAAAGGGCTGACTCCAAGAAATAGGGAATCTAACCAAAATAAGAGGAGCTCAGAGCAACCTGCACCCTCTGTTTAGGTGGAGGATAGAACGATTACCATGAAGGATGATGATACGTGTTAGAAGAACCTCTTTCACTCTTATATAAGGTGTCTTTGGACATGTGCGGTTTGCCTAATAAACCTTGTGCTTTGCCTCCTGTACACTTAATTAGCTCTTCTTTATGGAACTTTCTACTCCTCAGTATCTGAGGTTTTGCAAAGTATTTATCACTAGCATAAATCTCTACCCACAGAGTTACCAGTTAAAGTTTAATGGTGGGGGATTGAGATCTTTTTGTTGTTGTTGTTTGACAAAATGCCACTTAGCAGGCTGTGTTCAGACCTTGACATATGAGCACAACTAAGCCTTGAAGGCGGGGCCATAACTTTAATTCAGCATAACATTATTATGGACTCTCAATATCAATGCATTTTAAAATCTGTTATCATTTCTGTTTCACAGAGCAGAATAACTGATTTGACGCTCTGTTCCCATGATATACGTGCTATTTCTAGTCTTTTATCATGCTGAAATAGTTCCTTGGATTAATTTAACTGTGAACTGGGGGCTCAGGCTCCTGAAGGTGTGCTCTCTTGGACTGATGCCCTTTCCAGTCAGCACAGTTCAGTATCAGTTACAAAAATGAAACAAAGCAATGAGTGATCCTTAAAAAGACTATTGCTATCCTTTTCCACAAAAATGTATTTGTTATTTTTAGCAGCCTACATCACTCATTTGCCTTATTCTTCCCCAAAGCTCAGGATACACTTTCTCAGCAGCTCTTTCAATTACAAGTATCAGTATTATGACTCTTTGTCATGCTTTGTATTTTGTTATCCCAAGACTCTAAATCTGTTCCTATTCTCTTCTATGTTATCTTTAACATCTTTATAACAGAAGTGCTGCAAGAGCTATTGGAGACAGATCGGTCTGTCTGACATCATTTTTTGCAGTGTGGTAGATTTTGAATAGAGGCCACCAGCTCTGCGAGACAACGTGGCATTCTCTTTAACAAAGGAGGATAAGCATCAGAAGCACCTGGGGAAAAGCTCTGATTCAAAGTGCTGCACTGTGAATATGAATTTTAACCAGCAATAAGAAAAAAGCAGAGCATCATCTTCACTAAGCTGAGTTCAACTCTACTGATGCACAGGGGCTGAAGGCACTGGTAAGTGCTTGGCACACAATCCAAAGCCAGTCAATAGAAAAGTTAGTAGTGCCTTCAATCAGCTCTTTGAATCAGGTTTTCTGAAGCTATTTTCAAAGCACATGGACCTCCACCAGCTTTAGGAAGTAACATAATCATTAGCAAATTTATATGTATGAGTGGCTAACGCAATCCAAGACAGACCCCTGTGCCCAGGGCACCAGAGGCTGGAAGCAGAGGTGTCTCTGGAACCTGGTGAGACTGAGGCAACACTGACCACTGGTGCTTAGGGCTTCCCACTCCAACCTGCCTGCAGATTGCTCAGTGCTGTCCCCATCCAGTCCTGCTCCCTTCCAGAAGGGCTGGCACTGCTGTCTGGGCAGAGGGGCAGGGACTGAACAGAAGTGCAGATAAAGGATGAGGTGGCATCAGCTGTACCAGAGGCCACATGCATCACTTCTGCACCCTTTTTTTGGGAAGCTGAACTTTAAACCAAACTAGCCATTCTGTATCTCATATGTACTGCTCTGTGGATCTCTCTGGCCCCTGGTGTGATGGACAAGCAGTGCAGGGAACCACCAGCAGGGAAGAGAGTGCTGCACCCTCAGTTATCTTCAAAAGTTCTCTGAACAGTCACAAAACAATGTGGCTTCTGAAGAAATGTGGGGCTGTTTTTTTTTCCTCTATAAAGCTGAATGAGGCTGCAAAAAGGGCCATTAAGTGCAGGCACATTTACTGCTGACTGGGCTCCTGCACAGGCCCAGGGAGAAAATGCAACTTTTCAGCTCTGTGGTTATTTGTATCTGGTGTGGAGCACTCCTAATACGTGTTTTACTACAATCTCCTTTTGGAGAGAGCATTTCTGGTTTACAGTTCAAACCGAATGCATAGCTTAGATGCATTTCTGTAACTATGCCCTTAAAACTGTAGCTTCAACCTTGATTAAGTCTGTGAGCCACTAAAATTATTCTGTGGACATATAGACCTCTTTATATTGAGGTTTGCTGGGTGTAAGATTACTTTTCTTCCTTTGTTTGGACCAATCCATGGACTTAAAAGCAATCCATGGACTCGAAAACGTGGTGTAGGATGGTGCCCATCTATTTTTGCATAGGCATTTTCTGCCTGACCTGGTCACCCCTCCTGGGTGGCCTCGAGCCATCAGGTCTGGCTTTGGCAGGCCAGGCTCTCACTGGCCCTACATGATGACATGGTGTGTGCTGCCCAGGGCACAGCACAGGTCCCCAGGGCACTGTGGCACACTGAATTTTGGCTGTGGCACACTGAGTTTTGGCTGTGGCACCTGCTCCTGGGTTCCCATTTCCCAGGTGCCCCACAGCTGAGACACAGCTTGGAGAAGAATGGGCACAGCCACCCAAACGCAGCTGTGCATGCAAGAAATCTCTGTTTTGTGAAATTCCCCATGAAGAATGGTTCAGCTTGCTAAATAAAAGAAATAGAGGCAGGTTCATGCAACTAGGCTATGAAGACACAGTCATTACATGCAACAGGTCTAAGAAATGCTTTGTTTAGGGACCAAAGTCCCAGCCAGAGAGCAGAATTGCCTTTTCCCACGGTAAGCCTCTAACTCCAGGCACCTTCTCCATGGACAAGGAGATGGTAAATCAAAACCACTGTTGCTGTGCTTGCTTCTGATTCCTCTAAATGACTACAAGAAGATGGTTTGCCTTGCTAATTGCAGCTGCTGCTGTAGCAAATAGGGTTTCTCTTGGAATATTAATGATCAGCCCTTCATTTGAATTGCTTTAACAGCATCAGGGGTCGGTTGCTAAAATAACAGAAACATTTAATTAATGAATATTAAAAATAATCAGAATTCTTGAAATGCTGTTTCAGCAGTTCTTTGTGAAGTCTCTCTCATTTTGATCACGACTGCCTGTTAGTGGTGGTGTGGAGGCTGTGATCAAAGTGGCTGAATGCTCTGAGAAAGCCTGTAAATACACCCACCCTTCCGAACACAGAAGGAGCCAGTCTTTGACTCACGCTCTTAATTCGAGGAATTTGAAATCTAGTTAACAATTAATCACAACAAAAATATACAAAAATCAAGGGACTATTTGGCTGCTCAAGGCAGGGCCAGGGGGGTGATGAGGGAGGTGAGGAAGGATGGCAAGGGGACTGCAGGCAACTCAGTCTGCTCCCCAGGCCACCTCATGGGGGACATTTAGAAGTCTGAGTTTCCCCCCACCCAAAAATATAAATAACCCAAATATGCAGCGAGGCTGATGCTGCAGAAACCTCTTGCCAAAGCCCCAAAGTGAAGGGGCAGGAGGTGCTGAGCTGACACGATCTGCTCAGAACCATTCGGGGCACAAAGCAAAGGCTCCACACTTGGAGGGGATGGCACATCCAAGACTGATGGGAAGGGTAAATCAAGTACAATTCGTCCTTTGAAGGGGAAAAAGAGGAAGATTCACCTGTCTGTACTGCAGGTTTCCGATTTCTAATCTGTGATTGCATGGAGGAAAGGAATGGTGTGACTGAACTTCTTTTAGGAGCTGTGTCCTTGGCTCAGGAACTTTCTGTGTTGTCCAATTTGGTGGGAGAAGGGCTGCACTTGTGAGGGGGTGCTATTATTTTCAGAAATGTCTTAGTTAATTATTAGCTACTGAAACATCACCTAGGAGATCCTCTTCCTCTGACATGCAGCTTGATACTCGATGCAGAAAGAGGTAACTCTTCCATAGTTCATTAAATGATGTTGTGGTGAACTTCTCTCCACTGGGTCGCAATTAAGAAGTGAAGGCAGTGCCTTCAGAGGAAAAGGCAGAGAACAATCAGAATCTACTGAATATATAATTTGATCTCTGGAAACAAGCACAAGGGAAGAGACGCTGTGGACGTGTTATGTCTCAAAGACTGGGATGTGGAAGTATCATATAATTAGATCATTATTGTTCATTAGGAATATGTGGTGATTAAAAAAATTCCAGGTGTTCTTTCTAAGTTTGCTAACTACTGTAAATTAACTGTAGGAAATACACATTTTCCTCACTGCTTCTCTTGTCTCCTTTGCAGCACCCCTGGGAACTTCAGTCATACTGATTCTGGGCCCACTGCCTATTAACATGCATTATAAAACTGCAGTAAATTCTCTGTTACATTCTAATTTAACTAAACATTTTCATTTTAGTTTAAAAAAAAATCTTAAAAAAATAATTTAAAGTATCTAGCACAGCTAGTCTCTCTGGGTGTTTTCCTACAAAACCCCGATAAATGATACAATTTCAAATGTGAAGAACAGCAAAGGAAGTTAGCTGATGTTTCTCAGCCCTCCTTTCCCACCATTCTGCTGCTGCACATATCCTTTTTTTCTGTTTGTCTCCCATTTATGTGGGAGAAATATGGGAGAAATTATATGCTTTAGTTCCTAACATCGTTGTCATAATGGTTTGCTAAGGGCTGTTCCCTTTGTTTTTCTCCTCCAAAACATAACTGATGCCATGGAACATTGTGCAGGAATTGCTGGGCTCTGCCCCTGGAGCAGGCAGGGCTGTGGCTGGTGTGACAGCAGCACTGAGCACATCACAATGGCCAGGTGTTAAACAATACCTGCCTTGGTACATTCCTGAGGAACTTAGCTGCTTTCAAGGGTATGAGAATGAGCAGCTCATAAATGCAGAATAATTGGAATTTTAATTGGGTAGTGACTCCTGTTTACAAGGCAGTAGCATCTCTTGAGCTGAACAAAGGTGGTTGGGGGGGCAGGTTTCAATTTAACAGCTTATGGCAAAACAGATGATTGGTTTCCACTGTTAGTCTTGGCTGTTCACAGTGTCCAAATGAACTTGGTGTCTGAGGTGCTGATGTTTGTTTTGGGCATGTGAATGGCATTCCAGCCTTGCTTAAGTTCTAAACACAGTCTTTAGGATGAGTTTTAAACAATTACAGTGAATTCCATTAAAGTCTCAATGAGTACAGAACTGAACATATGGCATAACATTCCTGGTACCTACATACATTTACTTTTTTGAGTATTTGAATACACACCTTTTCACTTGTTTACAGTGGAGGAGTGAGAGGAGTTTGTTTTCCTGGATGAGATAAGCATCATCATGTTTTCCTGAGCAGCTGCATGCACAATTAGTAGGGCCCAATTAAAGCTGCATTCAGTTCACACAGAGCAGAAGTGATTGCTGTCTGTAATTTCTCCTGTGGTTTGACTTATGGGTATTAAGTTGTGCAGGACTTTATGAACAAATAAAGTCACGTCAGACAAGTCAAGATAAAAAAATACAAGCTGGAAACTGGGATGTGGGATCCTGGCCCTTGAGCACCAGCTATAGCCTGAGAAAAGGAGTGTCCCCTCTTACCCCTCTCAAGTAGCCACTGGGCATATGACCAGTTTCCTTTGTTTAGGCTTGTGCTTTCTGTCCTCCTGGCCACAAGAATAAGTACTTGTGTGTCTTCTCCACTCCCATGTCAGCCCCTCTGCTGCAGCAGGTGGAGGCCATCCAAAAGTTCCCATGAATTCAAGCCTGCAGTAATCCTAAAGCCAATATACCTTTGTTTGCCCCATGCATTATCTGTGCCATCACTAAGGGAAGCTCAGCACTGCCCCTCCTGATGCCAGGTGGAAGGAGATTGGTAAATGGATTAGAATAGAACAGGAACAGGGCAGTGGAGCACAGGTGCCTTCTCAAAGGAGGAGGAATTTTGTTCACACCCTGCCTTTGTTCCCTCCTGAGGCTGTTTGGTTCCCACGGCTCCATAAATGACTTGATGTCCCATGTAGCTCTGGGTGTGTTGCACACACATCCTCAGTGCCCCAGCAGCTTTCCCTAACATCTTTTAGGGATGCCCAAAGTCTGCAAACAGAGACCTCCTGGCTAATGTACCACAAAGAGCAAAACATGAGATACACAGTCCCTGTAAAGAGCTGTATGAGAGAATGTGTGGTTTCTAACTAAAGAGAGGAACAGAAGCCCCCAAAGACTCCAGTCCTGTAGGTATGGATAGTGATTCTGAAATAAAAGGGGAAAGAGCACGTCTGAAGTGCCCTGATGTGCAGAAGGGGCAGTGGAGGAAGGGCCTGCCTGGAGCATATTGCCCCTTAATCATCACACAGGTCTTCTGAAGGGGCCAGGACCAAAGAGGGACAAAGATGGGGCTTAATTTCCCAAGATGCAGAATATTGTGACCCTTCAGGCACTGGAGAGGAGCAGTCAGGCTGATAGCAAAGCGCTTTTCTGCACTCCTGCTATGAGTTCATGTCCTGTAAGACAGGGCTGTGCAGAATGATCAGATAACCACCTTGGGGATGGCCACAGATCCAAACCTGGTCAGTTACTTTCAAAAATAGATAGATGATTTGTTTGGAGGAAATGATAGAGGTGTCCACAAGAAGTTGCTCTTGTGCAGAGCTGCACAAGATCAGTTATTTGGCTTTTTATGCTCTCTTGACCAGTGCTAAGGCAGTAAACTGCCAGTTTTGATGCTGATACTCAAAGAAAGCCATAATAGAGAAGAAAACCACCTTTAATTTCAAGCTCCACTAGAATCATGAAAGGAAAATTAATGTTTACTAAATGAAAAAGGATGATATTGCTGGAGAGAGGAAGTTTTGGTTAAGCTTTTAGGGGAACATTAATAACGTTCAGAAATGGAAACATAAAACACATTTAAAATGGCAGAAAATGCAGAAAATCCAGAAAGTATTTTAAACTGACCTGAGCTCCTCACTACATTATCATGTTTTAAAAATCACACAAACTGAATGATAGCTGACATATGGAAGGAGCCTTTCTGATGCTGACACATTTTCCATGAAAAATTGGATATAGCCTTATATGCAGAATAAATGTCTTGAGGTGAGAGGAAAGTCTGCTGATCAAGTTTTACACATTTCTGTAATGACTCTGCAAATTTCCAGAGGAATCTGAGCAGCATCCAGGCTCATTCCCTAGGAATATACCTTCATAAAGCTGCCACTCTGAGAGTCCTCTGGCACATCACAGTGCAGCTGAGTTTTGCCTGTGATATGTTGCCAAGAACCATAAATGAATGCAGCTCTGAGATGGCAGGTCACTTTTTATTTTGCCAGACACAACAAAGAAGTGCCAACCTCTGACAGTTTTTAAGAATAGGTTTTAAAGGAAACATCAAACCTTTTTTCTTTATTTTTTTTTAAGCAGTCAGTATCAGAGAAGAAATGCTCCCAGAAAGAGAGAGGATAGGGAAACTTGTGGAAGGGAAAGCTGCACTACAGGAGTGATTTAGCACTAGATCCCTCTGGTTTTATGCTGATAAATACATTTGGGATTAGGTGATGTGGTCTTTATGCCATCAAATAAATGGGCAGTGGATCTGATGTGTGTGTGCAGCACTGCAGTGGGATTATGACTGCTGCTGGCACTGCCCTGCCTTTGGTGCCTACATCATAGTTAATATGGTTTGCTCTTGTATTTTTGTTGTGGGATCTAGCAGGGCTTGGGTACCTTGAATCCTCTGCAGAGAATTCCCTTTGTAATAGGCAGTGGAAACATTCAGTGGGACAACTGCCTGATACAACCCAATCCAGCACAATCCTTGAGCAGCAGGGCAAGGCAGGAACAAACCACAACTGGATCCCAGTCCCACAGCCTTAACACCTCAGTGCTCTGACTCCTGGGAAGCACTGGCTGATGGCTGACAGGAAAAACTGGTCAAATAAATGCTGGCCTGCCATGCTATAGCATAAGAGCTGTATTTGTTTTACCGGGGTTTGGGCTAAAGCATGTTAACAGAAACTATAAAAAGAAAAGAAAAAAAAAGTGCCACTTTCTTGAGACCGTGTGATAAATAAAGGCTGCACTTTTCATAAGACTGCCAAGGATATGGCATAGCCATGAAAGCAAGGAGAAAGTGTTGTAGGAGACAATCTCTATTTATTACTTGTGATAAACCAGCCTGTTCCTGATTGCTTTCAGCACCAGCCTGTGTCTCCCTTGCCCAGGTTTGCCCTGGCAGTGTGGTGCAGGGTCTCCTCTGGAACCATCTGGCCAGTGTTGGATCCCCTGGAGCAGCAGGTGATGATGTCACTGCCAGCACTTCTTTCCAATGTGAAAAACAACCAGTTCATAATCACGATCTGAACCACAACCACTTCAAGCAGCAGAAAAGGCAATATCATACTTGTAAGACCACATTTCTCTACTAAGTGCCTTGCCTCAGCAGACAATCCCAACATCTGCAGACTGGGGAACTAGGCTGCAGGAAAATTCTTTGCTTGGGGAGGTTCAGCTACAGAAGACTCCGAGGATGTGACTGCACAAGGTTCATCCACTCTTGACTTGGTGGACCTACCCTTACACACATAACAGATGCTGCTTCTGCCTCAAGAGAGCATTGGAGAGCCCACTCACCTCTGCTAAAGCCACCAGATTCTTTGCTCATGATCTCTGCTCATTCTGTCAGCTGAGAAGCAGATTAAATGGCTTCTAGTTTATAAAGAGCAGGAAGTTGTAAATTGCAGGAAAATGACTTCTGAAATTATCTATCAATGCTAGTTCATTTTCAATTGTATTTATAAAAAGTGTCCAGTCTGACAAAGCTTGTGCACTGGGACAGGACTATGGAAACGTACAGCGAGCATGGAGATGTGCAGAGGAGTGTAATTTGTGAGTAACAAGGTGTGTGTGCTCTGAATAAGGAGCTTTCAGTACAGCTGTAATATTGCTATTTGCTCTGAGGTATCTGTAATATTTCCAGGAGCTCCCTTGTGCCATCAGGGACAAGAGCATTTGCATACCAGTCTCTCCTTCCTCCCCCTCCTCCCCATCACTGCCTTAGTAAAGCAAAAAAGAAAGATGACAGAATAATATTAGAAACTGGTCAAAGAGGTAAGGACAGCAATCACTGCAGAACCTCAGTCAGATGACTTTCAGGCTTGGTTATATTCATATTTGACTTTCAAATTCTGATACAGCCGGAGTACAAAGCCATTTTCATTCCACTCCCTGTTTTCACCCTTTTGGAGCTTTCACAACATGGATCCTTTGAGATGTATTTCCCACCTTTTACCAGCTCCCAGAGGAGTGTGTGACCATATACATTCATCTTAAAAGTTCTAACTGGAAACTCTTAGAGGTCTGTGAACTCAGTAGCCACATGGCAAAACCACAGTAGTATTGGTTTTTTCTCACAGACTTATTCACCATACAGAGATATCTGCACATGAATGCAGATGTAGAAGAATATTAACACTTCCCCTAGTTTTGATGTGCTAAAATCTCCTATTAGAGGTGCCTGTACCATTTCAGGATATCCCATCTGTTCTGACTAAAGTCCACAGAGCACCTGGCCTGTAGTACAGCTGTGGGTACTGTGTTGGAAGCCGTGGTCTTTCCTGGTGTTCAGGACCTTACCTGAGCACCTGCCAGGCATGGCCACAGTCCTGCAGCTCAGAAGTTTCTGTAGGCATTTGAAATCCACCTGAGAGCTGCCAGGAGGGTTTGCATCCTTTAGACTCTTCCCTCACTTCCTGATGTTGTTTGTCCAAGTTGCTCTTTTTTGTACCACCCAAATGCAGGTCTCACAGAGCCAAGTTTTCAGGGATCTCACAGACTGCAGTGGCCCTGGCTGAGACTCTGAAGGTGCCTGGTAGCCCTTGTGACTCTCCCCTGTGATGCTGAAGAAGCCTCTGCTAACCACAGAGCTGGACAGGCCCCTCTCTTGTGGTTCCAGGGCAAACACAGCAGGGCAGTGGCTGCACATTTAGCTACTGTAAAGTTTTTTCATGTTTAATACCCTGTCACAGACAGGAGATTCATGCATTCCAGAGTCATTAGCATTAGGGTGGGGATGTATGTATCAGATTTTTCTTGTGCACCATCTACAATGTGCATGACTTAGTACAGATCCTTTCGTGTGTCTGTTTAAGAATAAAGGCATACAGAAACCAAGTTTCATATCACAAAATCATAGAGTAGTAGAATGATTTGGGTTGGAAGGCACCTTGAAGAACACCCAGTTCCAACTCCACTGCCATGGGCAGGGGACACATTTCACTAGTTCAGGTTGCTCAAAGCCCCACCCAACCTGGCCTTGGACACTTCCAGGGATGGATCATCCACAGCTTCTCTGGGCACCCTGTGCCAGGGCCTGCCCACCCGCAGAGATAAGAATTTCTTCCTTGTACCTGATCCAAATCCACCCTCTTTCAGTCTGAAGCCATTCCTTCTCACCTTATCACTCCAGGCCCTTGTAAAATGTCCCTCTCCAGTTCTCTTGGAGTCCCTTTGGGTGCTGGAAGGGGCTCTCAGGTCTCCCCAGAGCCTTCTCCAGGTGAACACCCCCAGCTCTCCCAGCCTGTCTCCAGAGCAGAGGGGCTCCAGCCCTCGGAGCAGCTTCATGGGCTGCTCTGGACTCTCCAGCAGCTCCACATCCTTCTTGTGTTGGTGCCCCAGGGCTGGAGGCAGCTCTGCAGGTGGGGTCTCACCTCAGAGAGGCAGAGGGGCACAATCCCCTTCCTCTCTTTGCTGTCCACACTGCTTGGGCTGCAGCCCAGGGCATGGGTGGCTTTCTGGGCTGCCAGAGTACGTGGCCAGGTTGTGTTGAGCTTCTCATCCAACACCCCCAAGCCCTTCTCCTGCTCTCAATCCACTCTCTGCCCAGCCTGTATTTGTGCTTGGGATTGCCCCAGTGCATGTGCAGGGGGTAGACAGCTATACAGGGAGGATTATTAAAAGGACATTGCATTTCTGGATGGTGTATGACCATCACTCATCCCACTGCTCAGTCCACACCCCTGTTTTACCCTGCCTTCCCCCTAGTAAGAGCACTCTTCATAGGTGCCAACAAAACAACTGTGCTAAGTGAAGTTGTTGTCTCTTTAAGGACCACAGGAATATCTACTGAATTTAATATATTGGTTTGGGAAATCTGTTTTGCCCACCCTAAATGGCTGTCTGTCTTAAATATATCTACTCAGAGTGATGTGTGTTATATCAATAAAACTACACAGACAGCATGTTTGTCAATCAGCAAAAGAGGCTCTACATCCTCTATCCCGGGCACATGTACTTCGTAAGCATTGGTTTCCAACAGATAAATGTAATCAAGGTTTATATGCTCATAGAAGCCAACAGGATGGGATTTTTTCACTTGAAAGATCAGAAGAAAATTGTAACTAATGTTGTGGAAAATTACTTTGATATTGCTTTCTCGGTACAGCATCACAATTAGGTAGCAATGTGAAGCACAGGGAAAGAATAAATGAATAGTAACAAATCAACACAAACAGCTACTGTCAGGAGTACTTTGCTCAGTGAAAATAATGTAAGCATTACTTAAAGTTTTATGACTGTGGATTTTATACTGGTTTAAGTACTACATCAAGGTCTCACCGTCATGCTTGCTACGATTAAAACAATCAAGAACAATTTCCGGAACAGACAGATAAAACAGAAGTACCAAAGTATTTTTATTAATCTCATTTCATAAGTTGTACTATTTTAAATTAAAGATGACTGAACGGACTAAACAATGAAAAATGTCCTTTTGGACAATGCAAAAGTCTCTTATGCTGCTTTTCAGTGGAAAATGTAAACATTTCTGACCTCTCTCCAGCCCTGCTGATGAGATTCCAGTGCAAGGAAAATGTGTATTACCAGGCAGGAAATACAAAAGCAAAGGAATCTGTTGTCCTAAGTAGCTTAATGACATGTGCATTTGTTCAATTCTATTGAGAGAGCAACCAGGCAAGCAAATTATATTAATATCCCATCTCCATTAGAACCAGGCTCCTTTAAGGGGAAACAGAGGAAGGGAAGGATCCTTCTCACCACGGCAGAAATGTCACCTGTGATTGACAGATTTTCACAGGAGACTGTCTAGAAATGAAAACTGCCTACCTCTCTTTCTAATGAAATGAATGGATATTTTTCCCTGTGCCCTTTAAGCCACCTAATCTGTTTAGTGATAACTGGTATCATTTTCAAAAGCAGTGGATATGAGGAGTGCCTGAGTCCACTGGGAGTTGAAAGCACTTCACGCACAGGAAAATCAGCCCAACAGAAATCAGAGTAATTGTATTGAGCACCTTTTACTCAGGGGTACAGCCTGGTTCCTATTAACACAAATAGTAATTGAATGTGAGAATGGAGGAATTGATTGCACACCTTTGGCAGTGACAGCATCCTCGGGCTGCTCATGTTTTAGGTACCCACAGCAATCCAGCACGTTACAGAGGGAGTTTCCCTGCTGGGGGTGGGAGCTCCGTTCAAACCTGCTTTTATTTAAATGTGCTTGGGTGTCCCCTTCTGCAGTTACACTGCTCTCAAAAATCACTTCACAGTGTCCTACAATCAGCAGTGGGCATTCAAGAGGTTTGTGGCAGAGAACAGAGGCCTGACAGGTCAAGATGGGGGACAAATGATGAAAAAAAGGGAACAGAAGTTGCACTGGTTTTGAGACAACACTAGAAAATCCTTCCCTTTCGGGAAAAAAGAATTAACTTTTCAATGTTACACATTCTTGGATGCATTAGAATACTGCCTGCCCACACATCTTTCCCCTCACCCCCAAACCACTGGCCACTGTCGGACAGATATGGCCAGTACTCCTGGTTTTAATCTGTAAGCTCTTTTGCATCTAAGCATACAAAAATAAATTGCAAAAGCACTGAAGGGACTAGTTAATCCTCTGCTTTGCACAACACTGAAGATTCATTATTTCTATAGTTTCAGCTGAGTGGCTGCTTTCAAAATTGGAGTGCAGTTGGACTAAATAATAAACATATTAAAGTACAGATTGTTTAGTGACATGGAAATAAGCACTTAATAAACCTGGACACAGAAATTAGCAATTAATGTAATCATTTAAGAGTTCTCTGTGATATGGTTCAGCTCCTTTAAAAATGTTAGTAATACTTCTAAATACACACAGTTGTGTTCATTGCGTGATGAAGGTGTCAAATGAAAAGACTTTTTAAAAGGGACAATTTCAGTGCATGTAAGAGCAAAGACAGGGACAGAACCCCAGCATCATTCTGACTGCACTGGCATTTGTCTAGGCTCTCAACCAGCCTTCACTACAGCTTCAGTCAAAGGGGACTATAAGGAAATCAAGAGACCCTGTGCCTTTTCATACTTCTTATGTGCCTCTCCTTTAAGAGAAACTATTTCAGCCCCCAGTTTTCTAGTTCTCTCTCTGGTCTTTGTGGCTTTTCACAGTTTCAAGTGAGCAGTGCAGAAAGATGGCATGCCTAGGAATGATAGTTATGACAGGTTCAATTGAACTTAAGCAAATGAAATGAATGCATCCCCAAGGTATTTCATGTTTCTGGTGTGACTCATTTGTGCATCTCTTATTTAGCATCTCATGACACACTGAATACTCTATGCAGGCAAAGGTAGATTCAGAGGCATGCATTGGCAGGAACAGAACTTTTGGTGAAATCTCTCATTTTCATATTTATAGCAGTATAGTTGGCAGCAGAAGTTGGTCTCAACTTTAGCAGAAATTTAACTCCATGCAGCTGGACCCTGTGCCTCTTGGCAAAGATCCCTGTATAATCAGTTAATTGGGTCTTGGAACTGTTTTTTCAGCAAATGCCTTTTTAAAATGAAATTGATAATTGCTTTCAAGACTGTCTTCATTAAGAATTACATGCCTTTTTAGAGGCAGCCTCTGTGAAATACGTAATACATGTTAAAGGCATAAGTACAACCTGTTGAACATGAGAGAGCAGGTGATTCACACCGAAATAGGAATGCTAACCTGGTGTCTGCTGATGAACTATTTCCTCTGGATCCTGCAGGTGAATGAAGACGACGAGTCCGACTGCTCCAAACAGCAAGATGAAGGAGAACATACAGGTCAGCCTCATAATTACTGTTCTCAGATCAATCCTGTCCTGACCCAGGAAAAGAACTGCATACGATCTCCAGGGCACTCTTCACTCATAGTCTCGTCCTCTCCTCTGGAACTCTGGTGCAATATGTCTGCAAGAGGAAAATACCAAAGCCCTAAAGCTTAACATATAGAGCATTTATTTTACCAATGCAGATCAGTAGATTTAAGTTATTGTTTAGACCAAGTAACTGATTTCTCTAGTATTCCTTTTGTACAGTTAATTGCAGTCATCCAGTCCATTTCAGCCCAAGCACTTTGTCTTTAATTATATGTCCCTGCTTTTAACACATTGAAAAGGCAATGTAATATCTAGATAAAAAGCTTGTTTTGGGGAAAATGGTCATGTTTCTCTACAATTTGTAGAGAAATCCCTCTTAGTAGTTTGCTTGCTCCAAGTGAAGCATGTGTCACTTTTTATTCTTCACAGATTCAACAATACAAAACCCATAAAGTGAGATAATGTGCAGGAAATGATCCCAAAAGCTGCAGCTTGCATGCCAAACATGGAGAGAGGGATGAACAACTGGCAGCTGCCTCTTTCACCTGGGATGAACACAGCCACAGGTCACCCACTGGGAAAGCTCAGCAGCTGTACTGATTTCCAAGAGAAATCCTGGGCCCAGGGCTTGGACTGGATTGATTTCCAAGGGAAATCCTGGCCCCAGGGCTTGGACCTGGCTGGCAGGGACCATGAGGAGCCATGAGGAAGGATGGTGGGCAGCAAGCAGGCTGTCTCTGCAGGAGCTGTCTCTGCCTCTCCTCCCCTGGGAGCTCCCAGTGAGTTTCCAGGCTGGGAAACTCTGCAGCTCCTCCCTGCTGGCTCCAACACTCCTCGCCATGTGCAGTCCTGGGGAAGCAGCAGCAGTTCTGGTCCTAGATGGGCACACTGTGTGTGTCACTCTAAACCCCTCACTCAGCACAGGCTGAGGCTTTAAGCCCATCAATAGTCCTGCTGGAACCAAGGTCCGTTCTGGTACAATGCTAAGCAGCAAAAAAAAAATAAAAGAATGGGAGCCAAAGAGGCAAATTACTCCCAGTGCCACGTGGCTTTGCTAATTAAAATAAATGCTTTTGCCATGCAGTTACGCCAATGCTGCATTTCCCAGTAACACAGTGAAAGGTGCACTGGAGCACAGGCAGTGCAACTGGGGCCCAAAAGGTAACTGGATTTTTTACCAGCTAATCACTGGACACAGGGGCTCAGCTGGAGGTCAGCAGCAGGTTGTAGAGGTGATGATCACTTTGCTTTCCTATTTCTTATTGCAAATGTGACCTGATATAAAGGAAAGTTTTTGAAGTGCTCTTCATTTACAAAGGATGCTCTTCATTTACTTTAAGTATGGAAAGACTGTGTAACATTGGTTTGCAGGGAGGGTCGGTTGTGGAGAGATGATGATTCAAAGTGGTTATGTCAGGAAAAGTCTTAAGGACTTGTTCTAATTGTGCCTGGAATATTTGGTGTTGGAGCAACTTGTTTGTTTGTCATGGTTTCCATAGCAGGTTTTTCATTTTCTGCAGTGCACTGGCATTCTACATTTCTGAAATGCATCAAGGAAGAACACCAGTTGTGCAGTGCTGATGAAGTAATTTCTGTGACTCTGACTGGTAAGGTTATTAGGGTTATTTAATGGCAACTTAATTTATTCAGTGTGTAAAGCAGCCAGTGCTCCAGGCCAGGAACACTGGTGGATGCTTGTATCTTAAAGGAATGCAGAGCCCAAGGTTCTCCCTATACACAGGCAAATTCAGCTTTATTTTCTGTTAAAATTATGGCAGACATTACCTGTGTAGTTTTAGTATTTCTTCACCTTAAACCTTTCTCACACCTTTAAAAGTAAAACTAAAAGAAAACATCATGAAGTTTTTCAGCACTGGCCAAACCAAATTGTTCCAAGTCCTTGTGCAGCTCTATCTGTGCCTGTTGCGTGCATGTGTATGCAGTATGGACATTTGGAACATGCATTTATTCCATATATTTATTTGTAAATGTCAAATGCTAACTCTAAAGCCCTAGGGGAGTCAGACTGGCCTTCAAAGAACCTGCACTATAGTTCCAAACAGTGCTGTTATAAGCAAACAATCAGGGAACACGACCCACCCCCTCTCTGGTGCACTATGGTGCTGGTTTGAGTTCATAGGCAGTGGGTTGCATAAATGGGTGCTTTGAACCAAATCCAACTGCAGCAAGGCTGGTATGACACTGAAATCACACCATCATTCTGTAAACGTGTCCTGTCAGAGCTTTCTAAAAATTCTATTTGACTTTCTAATATAAAAGTTTCCCTTTTTGCCATCTATTTATGGTCTCTGCATGTCCCTGGGTAGGAGGATGCTGCAACCACAGCTTTATGGGACAGGCAGGAGGCAGGTGTCCTGCCCAAGTTTACAGAAAGGATGTGATGCCCCAGAGAGCTGAAGGGTGTCCCAGCCCTGGGCAGGCATTGGCACCTCTGCCCTTCTCTGCTGGGAATGTCCTGGCAGCTCCAGGGACACAGAGGGGGTGAGAAACACCTCATTTGAGAGGGGGGAGGAAAAACATCCACTCCCAAACAACAAGGGGTTTATATTTGCTTAATGCTGAGTTTTAAGGTCATTTCTTAAAGCAGAATTATATCCTTGAGCAAATATAGGTTTCTAGAGCAATTATTATTATTAGCTTAAAATGTGAAACTGTTTTCCCTGGATTCGATTTGTTGACATGTTTTTGTTTGAAGCAGAGGCAGCATCAAGAAAGAAGATCCCCAGCCAGGTTTTAATTAGTACAAGAAATGCTACAGTAGCAGTTTTTAACTGTTAGAGTATTTGCATTATTCCACATCCTATAGGACAAGTGTGTCCAGGAACATATAACCCTTTCGGTTAGACATGACAGCCTCTTCAGGACACCTCAAGATACAACAGCAACAAAAGCTAGATGACAGCATGGATTTGAAGGAAGAAGAGGCCACATGTTGTTGCCTGTAACCATTGCATGCCCCTGCAAGCAGTGAATGCAGGAGGAGTCTGAGAAGGAAAAGAAAGAGAACCTCTTTCCTCTTAACAAAATTAGCGCCTCTCAACAGAACTCAAACATCAGAGATCTTTAAATTACGGGTCTAAGCTTTTCCCCTCCCTATTCTCCTGTAATTATTTTTTCAATCAGTTGGCTTTAATTAACATGTCCTCTGAGAGTAAAGTGGGTGAATGGCAATGGCTGGTTTTGGATGCTGAGCGGGTGCTTCCCCAGCCCTCCCAGGCTGGTCCTCGAGTTACAGGAGCAGAGGAACCCTGAAAGCAGTTAGCACTGACTGACAAATGTGAGCAAAGGATCCTCATTAAGGAAACATTTGAAAATATCATTTACACTCAAATCGCATCATTTGAAAGATGGATGAGAAAAACCCCCAAAGCCCACAACAAACCCAAGTGCAGCCTGAGCTCACAGCTCTTCAGGCAACACTTCCTCAGGCGTGTGAGGGAGAGCGATGCTTTGTGTGGGAGCTTTGGATGGGTCCATGCAGAGTCCTGGCATCTGGGAGGCAGGATTTGGATAAACCCATACCCTTCAACTTGCACTTTGGATTTGAGGGCACACACTTTAACTGTGCTCCTCACAACGGGCAGGAACATGTTTTTATAATACTTAGCATTACTGAGAGTGCAAGCAGATAAGGCTGCAAGCAGCTCCCAATCTAAACTCCATTTTCAGCTGCCCTGAACCTATTAAACAGATGGAGAGCAGTTCATTAGAACATGCAACAATGAATTGAAACATCTAACTTTTAATTTATTCTTCCTTTATACATTTCTATGGTGGATAAAACTCCTAGGTATCAATATCGTTTTCCTAAGCTTTCCCATTACCAGGGTATGTGAATGCTCTGCCCTTGAAAGCAGCAGCAGTATGAGTATGCAGGGATAGTAATTAGCACTCAGATAGCACTTTCCAGTTCAAAGACATTCATTAATCACCACAATACTCCCATGAATTGTGAGCTGAGCAAGTATTAGCTATTGGCTAGCAGAACAGGTGTTGCATCATTAAAGCAAGACTTTTAAGGAAAAATATGCACAGTCTTAGGTAAAAAAGAAAAAAATCCAAATGTTTGTGGAAAATACCTGAATATTTTAAGAAAAATTTCAGGCACCAAATCTTTTCTTTACAAACACAAAAGCAGAATAATTTCCCCCCTGCTCCCAAGCAGTATTGAAAGGCCCTGCAAAGATTTATATAAATCTGACAAGAGTGACTCTGAAAGTAGTGCTGTGTAGGTGTGCTTTTCTGGCCTGGAAGCCTAATGACTGATGTTATGACACAGGATCAGCCCAAGAAAGGCAACAGGACAGGTTTCTCCCAACACCTCTGTTGTTTGACTCCTAATCAGGTGGGTCAGCCAGGCTGCACTTGGGGATCTGTCTGATAGCAAGAGGCTGTTTGTTCATTCATGAATTTTTATGGACATGATATTCTCCCCTGCCTCCTGCTAACAAGCCTGTGTGAAGAATGGCATCGATAAGATACAACCCAAGGGCATGGTGTAATTCTTAGGTGTTCTTAGATGGCCTTTGGACCATCTAGGACTGGATCCTGCCCTAAGAGTAGCCACACTGATGCATCAAAGGGAAGTAAAACAAAACCCTGCAGAGGAAAGTAGCAGGGTAAGTTGCCCCCAGGAAAAGGTCTGTTGATTTTAGCTGAGGTCAACTTTTTCTGAGGGCAGTGTATCTGAGAGTGGCTGTGCAGAGCATCTCTGAGACAGGGGATGCAGCTCTCATAGCCCTGCCAACAACTGCTTGACAAGAGCTTGGAGCTTTGCAGAGAGCAGGAGGGACAGGGGGCCCAAGGCAGCTCCAGCCTCTCATTTCTCTCTGCTGGCAGCTCAGAGGGACCCACCCTGCACACCCCAAGCTGCCTGGCCCTCTGTGCACTTGGTGCTGCTGTGCCTTCACTCCACTGGAGAGCTGGTGACCAGCCCAGCTAAATCAGCCTGAAGATGAAAGGCACTGTGCCAAGATGGGGGCAAAAGAGGCTTTTTTTCCTCTGTGGAACCAGGGGAAGGGCAGGGCCAAGGTGGGCCAGAGACCCTGTAAAGCTCCTGCAGGGCACCTTTATACTCTCCTGAGGCTTCACTGCCAGGTGCCAGTGCAGCTCCCAGTGAGCCAAGGAACACCCACTAATGCCAGCATCACCATTATGAATTATTGCCATATACATCAGCAAATCAACAAAACACCCAAATTCTTTGCAAACATCTACTGATTGCTAAATTGGACAATTACAAATCACCTATGAATGAACGTAAATGCCGAGTTCACACGTACACGGTAAACTTAATTTCTCATGCTGTGTGAGCTTCAGCTGCTCCTCCTGCAGCTGATGGCAGGCTGGGGGTTCAGAGCCAAGCCAGAGCCTGCTGCTTATCCAAAGGGAGCAGCAGGATGAAGGGGTCTTTTGAAAGCAGGGATGACTGCATTTCCACAGGTGCTCTGTGTGCTGTTGGGTAAGCAGGTACAAAGCAGCAGAGATCAGCCTGGGCACTGCCACTGCTCTGGCTGTGCCATCCTTGAGAGGCAAACTGGGCAGTGTCCCAGTGCTGTGGGACCCTGGAGGCACCACTGTGCAGGCTCTCCACACAGAGAAACCCCAGCAGTGCCCTCTGCCCTTGATCACCTGTGCCCAGTTAATGGCATACACTGGCTGGTAGGGCTGCCAGGTCACAGAGAGCTATTTGTTAATGCAGGGATGCTTTTATAAGTCAAGGTTTGCCTGACAGCAAGAAAAACTACATGTTAAATTTCAGCACTCCTGCAGCTGGTCTGGGGAAGTTTAACTGGGAGCTGGTGGCAGTTTAACTGGGAGCTGTGAGGGTTTTTTTTTCCTATACTGGGTTTTGTTTTGTGCATTCTGGAAGGGCACTGTAATGGAGCACTTACTTTATGTGTTATTAAGATAAATTTACTTTGATCGTGTAATATGGTTAAAGACTGGGACAGTGACACGGGCAATTAGCTGAATTATAAAAAAAAAGGGAATAATATTATTACAAGACTATAGGGAAAAGATTAGTTGTTATTACTGAAGCGATCCCTTCTGGATCCATTAGCTGTGTGAGTGTGTGAACAAGGGCTGCTCCTCATCCTGCAGCTGAGCCAAGCATGTGTTTCCTTGCTTCAAAGCACTTACAGAGACAAAAGGCCTTCAAACACTGAGTTTTCCCATCACTCAAGTGTCCCCTCTCTGCTTTACCTGACTTCTAGATCAGGCTCATCCTAACATTTAGGGAAGAAAAACAGATCCATAAACATCATTCATATTCACCAGTAAACCTAACTTTTTATAGCAGTTTTACAAAAGCAGGCACCGGTACTAGAGGTGGAGATACTAAAAGTCATATTATTCTGTAGCTGTCAGCACTTCTTTTTGGAAATAGGAAATGCAAATGAATGCCAAGTATTATGCCCCAAATCTTCTGGTTCCTTTAGCATAGAAAGAAGCAGGAAACTATTAATCCTGTGGCTGCTTCCATTCATCAAATGGTCATTGAGTGCTGGATTTTCTGTCACTGTATTCTTGCTCAGGAGAACAAAACCTTTGATTTTACTTGAGATTTGGAAAGAAAAATTTTTTTTCCACGTGATATTTAAAATAAAAATACTTTGTCTGGCTTATATCAACCTCATATATAATCATATGCTGGTGTCATAACAGAAAACAAGTATTTTGAAGAAGCCCACTGACCTGCCCCACGAGCTGACCCCTCTCCTCCCTGCAGCCTCATTAGCCTCTCCTGCACCCCAGTGATGCTGAGAGAACACATTGAGCTGCCCAGCCCTGGGATGTGCCACCAGTGCACACCAGCAGCCTGGCAGGAAATTAGGCAGAACTTACTGCCTATTAACAGCTCTGTTCTCCAGTCACTGGTGTCATTGCATGTCTCAGCTTTCAGCATCTCCTCCAATTATGCAAAATGGGGATTTCTTGACAGGAAGAGAATCCTGAAAATCACAGGATCCTCTTTTGCTCACATATATGTTCAAGCATATACCAAAAAGAGTGAAGAAAGGGGGAGGTGGGGGGGAGGGTTAGAGGCTTTCTCTTATTCTAATGGAAAAGTGTTTTGCTAGGTATTAGTGGGTCCAGTTCTACCCTCTCACACACACCAGTCTTGTCCTTTGGACCCACACACTGCTGGAAGGTATAGTAAACCCACATAGTGTGCCAGAGGCTGAATGTTGGCACAACTGATCCTGTACTTTATGGCTGAAAGCAGAGTGATAATGTATGACCCTTTTTGCCATTCCAAAACCCCTGGCAAAGCTGCTAAAGCTGCTCCTCTCATTTCCATCACGCTGCAATAGGAAGCTGGCACTTCTAGTTTCCACTTTCATCTCCAATTTAAGACCAAAAGGGACAGCCCTCAGTAAACAACCCAAATAATCCTTTCAAAGTCAAGAAGATTTCTTTGCTATCTTCCTGGGTGCAAATCGTAGCAGGCGTCGTGTGTCACTAATCTGCTCAGGACTGCAGCGGGGCCTCAGCAAGGCAATACACACACCTCTCCAACATCCCCCAGGGTTTATAACATAAACCTTCTCCTAAACTAAAACATAATCTTTAAAGCAGTCTGCATTTGAAATAAAAAAAGCTTTTTTTCAGTTTGTTTCACATTAACATGTCATAGGAACTGTACTGTGACAGTGTCAACAGTGGAGTGTCAATAATGGACTTGTCCAGCCTTTTTCCCCACCAGAGGGGCAGGCACACAGTTCACATGGCAGATCCCACACACTGGAAGCCCAGGCTTCCCAGGCACAGGATGTCCAGGGATGTTGTCCCATGTAGAGAATTACATATAAATAACTGTGTGGAAAGCAATGACCTGCCTTGTAAAATACAGCAGAAATGTTCCCAGTTACTCAGATGCCCACTCGGTTCTCGTTAAAGCTTTGTTTGAAACGCTCCCTCCCCTTCCACTCGCCTCAATCTCTCTTCTATTTAAAGCAACTCTCACATTTTCAAAGGTTTTTGTAGCTGATGGCACCATCAGAAAACAGTGGTTATACTCTCCTGCAGTTGTCCTGCTGCATTTGTCTCTTCCATAGGTTTCCTGGCTATTCCAAATGAAAATGCCTTCTTTCAAAAGATATCATGCACTTGGATTTCCAGAGCTACCAAACAAGCCATTACACCAGACATCTTTCCTCCTTTATGCCAGTATGAGGCAAAAATAAATTGGATATTTTCCTTTATAAATTAATTTTTCTGTGGAATTTTAGATGTGTTATGATGAGGAGGAAAAGATAAATAAACTGATTTTATGAACTGCTTATATATAGAGAGGTTCCTATAGATGTGTGTGTAAAAACTTAACCAATATGTTCCTATCCATTGAGTAAAAGTTTTATTCCCATGCCAAACCTCTTGATAGCCTGAGATTTCAAATAGATTTTATCACAATAATTTTGAGTGGCTCCATGTATATATGTATGTGGCCCTCTCCTTCCACATTATGGCTTAACTGTGACATGTGTAATATAGTTCATGTAATATAATGTGGAAGTTCATGATTCCTCAATGGTATATTTCCTTTTCCTAAAAGATAAAAGTATCTGAAGTGGAGAGTCTGTGTCTGGGAGTCATAAGCAAGCAAGAAAACCAGGGAAACTGAAATGGTCCCTATAACCTTGAAATTAAAAACCTTTGTCACGAGTAAGGGCAGTTTTAATTCTGCACTTGAGGAAACAAAATGCAGCAAAATTTCTGCAAAAGCAGAAAGAGAACAAATTCCTGGCTCACACTGTGTGGGTTCGTGGTGATGCTACTATGGTTACTGCAGGAGGAAAATAGCCCTCATAACCTCGAAATGGCTCACTTTTGGTGGCAGTGGGGAGAGCTCCTCTCTTGGCTCTACCAACTTCTGTAAGGGAGTACATTTGAGTGTTCTCACCTAACACTACCTCTTGATCCTCCTAGCCATGATGACTAATTGTTTCTTATTGAAATTTGCTTTCTCCCTAATGAAAGATCACCATCTGTTTAGTCAAGGTGCTTTTTCACTTCGACTATGCTCCTATGTCAGAGCTGAGTTATTTCCTCTCGTTCTTGATTTGGACATTTACAACACAGCACCCAGTTGAAAGGGCATATTCTATAAGTAGATCTACTTGGGAAAATATTCTTCTTCAAAATGTCCTTTATTTTTCCATTCCAGATGAAACTTTTAGTTAGGATACATTGCAAAGCAAACTGAAACAAGTATTTGCATTTTGTTTTGAAGTGCCATTTCGAAATACAGGAAATAAAATTTTTATTTTTAATTCAGCTATCACATTACTGCAGCAGACAAAGGGAAGCTGCACCGGAGCTGGCTGGGTGCAGAGCCAGAGCTGTGACATTGCCACCACCTGCACCTCCATGGCTGGAGCAGGACTGAGCCCCTCCTGCTCACACACCTTGTGGGACCAAAGGGAAGATCTGCAAACTGAGAGATCTCCCGGGTGTGTATTAGGGAACAGAAACATCCAGAGGCTTTGCCATCCCTTAAGGAGAAGTGAAATGGTTCTGTGCCATGGTGGAAGCTGGTGGAGCTGCAGAGAGGCAGAGCTGTGACTTGGTCTGGAGCTTCCCAGGCAAGGAAGATGAGCCTTTGAGGTAGAGAGTGCCTGCTGGAAGGGGATGTTTACGGAACACAGGGTGGGGAGTGTTTGTCCTGCCCATGCACTCCTTGGTTTCCAAAAGTTTTGCATTTTGGCAAGGCCAGCTTTGGGGAAGGGCTGCAATAGCACCTGCAGCTTCAGCACACAGAGCTGTGGAGGAGACAGGCACAGGCTGTGTCCAGAAATGGGGCTGCTCCATCAGGAGGTGCCTGCAGAGACTGTGAGACTGGGTAAGGCAGGAGGTGCAAAGCTGTCTGACAAAGAGCTGTAAGCCCTACTCATGCAGGGGAGCAGAGTCACCAGTGGGATGGTCCCTGTACAAGGAACTCGGACTCCCACATGTGACACACTTCTAGTTCTTCCTTTCCTGTAAGCTACTCTGCACCAGAATTTCAGACTCTCCACATTTCAGAGCAGTCAGGGGGAACACATGGATTGCAGAGCAGCTACTCAGTCTTTTAAACAGAATGCAATTTTCAATATTGAGCTGTAATGAGAATCCTGAATAGGCAGGAAATCTCCTTAAAATCAGTTCTGTAATGCTGGTACAGTGGGAGAATATTTCTATTTGTTTTGCTGTTATTCAATTATTTTTAAGCACCTTTTGTGCGATTTGCAGTGAGAAGAGATAAGGCAAGCAGCTGCCAGGCATACTCGTGTGCTGTAAATATTGGAGATCATTAAATGTCACTGGGAAACTTCCTGTTGTTCCACTGATACTCGGCAGGAATGGATACACTCCATTGACTCGATGCATTTGACAGCAGGCTCAGTCTGTAACTCCATCCCTTCTCAGCTCCTGCATCCAGTGAGGGGAAGGTACACATGGCCTAAAAACTTCAGTCCTTCCCTCCCTCTTTTTGCTGTAATGTGGACAGGCAGAATGGTGCCTGCTCCAGGATATGGAACAGCTGCAGAAGTATTTGTGGCACAGAGGAATCCTCCTGGGGAGGGACAAGGGCATTCTGATATTCCTGTCCCCAGCATCACTGCTCTGGTTGCACTGCTGAGCCACTTACCAGCTTGTTGGTGAACTGGGCTCAGATACTGAAACAGCAAATACAATGCAAATGAGGGACCTGTTCCTGGTTGGGGTGGGCAGCCCTGTACCCACCCAGAGATGGCTCTCAGGGTGGCACTGTCACCCCCTCCCCGTGCCCGCATCACCTCTCCTGAGTTCTGGCTGAGGGCTCCGACAGCACTGCAAACACAAACATCTGCATTTGGTGTGGAAACTGAAGCATTCACAGTCAGAAGAACCTGGAAGGAACCAGAGTGGAACCTGGAAGGAACCAGGGTGGAACCTGGTTGGCACGAGATGGTCTTTAAGGTCCCTTCCAACCCAAACCATTCTATGGTTCTATGACTGAAGCTCAGAGAGATTATGATTAGTTTTCCATAATCACATTTAATGGCTCTGTAAAAGGTACAATAGAATTGTTGTGTGCTTTCTCCCTCTGTGCGCTTTCCACTGGGAGCCGTCCCACGTAAATATTTTTATTAAGCTACCCAAATTTAAAATTAAGACCCTAAAAATAAAATAGTTACTGACCTTTTAGCTCATTTATAATTAAAACCTGTTCTAGTGTTGTTCATATAAATAATAGATAGCTGTTTTCACAGATCAATGCCTTCTCTTGCTGTATAAGAAACATTTTGAAGGAAAATGACTGTGCCTTTAAGTTTAATAGGAAAATTTGATGTGTTAGCAACTACGGTTTGATCCCTGTACATTTTTCAATTGTAAATTGCACTTCAAAAATGCAAACAATTATTAATATTGATTTGGACTAAACCAATATTGAATTTCAATATATTTTGGGCTCTTTTATGAATTACCCTGCACAGCCAGTGTGATTATGATGAAAGAGTATTTGCACGCTCAATTTCTTTTCAGCGAGAAACCTTGAAGAGTGCTAGTTGTGTGCAGGCTGATAATAATAAACCCATGCATTCAAGGAAAATCAGACTACCTTAAAAATCTCAACCCAAGCATAGTAAATTAATATTTCATCCTATACATGCAGTTCTTATATCATGCTAGCTGAACTTCCATTATTAACAAATCCTGAGGATTTAGTTAGAATGCAGCACAGTGCCTCAGCTCTGTTTTGGTTGTGCATCGCTTGCAATTATAAAATGATGTCAATCCATCACTGCAATTTCCTGCGACTAAGCAAAGAGATGAATATATTCATGTCCTAGAATGCTGTAAGACACCAATCTATTTAGGTGCCATTAAACCCATGTTTCTACACTGTGGCTGGAATAAACATCTCATAGCTCTGGTGGTAGAGGGCTTTGAGCTTTTCTTCTGGTCTCAACTAGAATTTCAAGGCCTGTTTGTTCCCTGCTTACTCAGACAGCCCAGAGGGCTCACCCTGGGGACAGCCCTTCCCTGGGACGTGGCAGTGGCCGTGGCCACCAAGGTGACTCCAGAGTGACCTCCCCACTCACAGGGGCAGCAGGGGGGTCCTGCCCAGAGCTGGCAATGAGTGGGCAGAACTGTCTCGAGGACACAAACCCTGCTCCCCAGGGAAAAGAGGTGTATTGAATCAGGACAAAAGGCCAAAGTGACATTTTTGTACAAATGGATTTGCAGAAAAACTTAATTTCTTGGGTTCTAAGGTGGCGTTTCCATTGTGTGTGGCTGCTAACTGCTGTGAGTGGGCTGTGCAGCCAGCTTGGGAAGGGCTCTCCAGGCACGGGGAGGGCTCCAATCCTGCCCCCTCCATCCTCCTCCTCCTCCTGCTGTCCCTCTGCAGCCCTGGCATTCCAGGGGGACAAGCTGGGCACTGCTAAGCTCAGCAGCCAGCCTGGGAGCCAGCTGCTAAACCCACTTCTGCTGAGGAGATGTCGAAGGCAGCAGCTGGGCCAGCCTTTGTTTTCATTCTCCCAGGGAAAAAACGTATTTTTCCAAACTTTCCTTCTCCGCAAGAAAACTTTGGTTCTGAGAAAAGGGCATTTTCTTACTGAAAAACCTTCTGCTGGAGAATTCCCCAACCAGCTCTTTTTCTGGAACTCACTCCCACAGACTGAAAATAACCCAAACTTGGTAACCTTCCAGTCATGCTACAAAAGCTAATGTTTTGCCAGAGTCCCTGGAGATGGTGGAGTTGTGCTACTTATCTTAGGAAAAGGGTAGTAGCCAGCTTGCAATTGACTGTAGGACTGGTTTAAATGCTGCTGGCCCTTAATTCAATCATAGGTAATGAATGATTAATAATGTTAAGGCACTTAACCTTGAATAGCGTTGTAATTACTCTGATTATGAAATAAAATCCAGAAAGCATTTATGACATTTACTATTTTTAAACCTCATTATTCTGGAGAGCGTCATTCAAGACTTTTGAACACTTGAAATCGGTAAAACAGAAAAATTAAATGATGCATGGTTTTTCTTACCTGCCCCAGGTGCTCTCTGGTGTGATTGCTCCCTTCTGTGGGCAGAGCAGTAGGCAGGTGACAGCAAGTGCCCTCGTGTTCCCTCATTTCACAGGAAATCTTGTTTCACCATTTCATGCTCAGATGCCCATAAAAGTGTGGCTGCCTCTGTTATTTCACATTGTAATTGCGTTGATTAGAGCAAGTCAATTTGCTTTGCCCAAACGGCTTTTTAACAAAATGACACCTTTCTGAAAATGACACCTTTCCTTGGCCATAATTTTGTGATGCAGGCGGTGCTTTCCTTCACAAAGTTAAGTTCTGTGACCTGCACTGCCAAAACTAATATTGTGAACGGTACTATAATTTTATAATACATACACATTGCACAGTACATATATTGATGCAAAACACACTTAAGGACCCCAGAAATGCATTGGTACAAAACACTCCTAAGGACTCCAGCCTGCAGGAGCACACTTGGAGCTGTTTGCTGCAGTAAATGCAACACCATAACACCTCTCATCAGAGAGAAGTCTGGGTTTTAAGAAGGAAGAGTATCCTTCCTGTTAATTTTTCCTTGGGTTGATCCAGATCCTGCCCATTCACTCCATACCTTTTGGGTTAAATTAAGTCCAGATTCACGTCAGACTGAATGCCTTCTGATCTCCACGAGTGTGGCTGATGGAGCCAGGTCTGCACTGCCTGCCAGCAGCTCCCAGTGCCACTTTAGAGGGCTCTCACCAGAGGGATGTGCTGCTGACAACAACACTGCCCAGATCTCCTGGGCTCCGCTGCTCAAGGAATTCCTTTCACCCTCCTGCTCTTGCTCAAGTTCACTGAAAGCAACTTCTGGCTCCTGAGCAATTTTCTTTTCAGACCGATGCCTCTGCTCCTCCTGGCAAGATGGGAATATGCAGGTCTGAAATCTACCTTTTAGTAGTCACTGTGTGTTCTGCTGCCTCATCAGATGACAGTTCATGGACGTGTGACTCCAACAGAGGAAAAACAGCGTAGGATTTGAGGGAAATACAGTTTTTAAAGTCATATCAGACATTATTCTACCCCCCTAATTAGCAGTGTGTGGGCTGATTACTAGCACTAAGCTGTGATTAGAACCAAAAACTTCACTGTGCTGCTCCGGGTGTCACATCCTGCTGTAAAAGCTCAATTTACCGAAGTGCAGAAGCCGGAGGAGGAAGCCCAGTGGCTCCAGACAGCAATATTGCAGCTCTGCAGCCCCTTCAGGGCTGACACTCCCTGCTTCGCCCAAACACTGTCTCACTGTGGCTGCACCACTGTCACATCCCCCAAATACTCAGGTGTAACAGAGGCATTAAGTGCACCATTTCAGATTTCACTCTGGACTTCCCCAGTTTCCAGTCCATTACATTTCCCCCATATTGTCAATATATGTTATTGTTTACTTTTACAGGTGAATTTTGCACCCTTTGCCAGTAGCATCATGACTGAATTATTATTAAATGTTACACTGCCACACAGGGAGGACCTGATACCTCTTCAAACCTTTAGCTCTGGTTTGAACACTCTTCCAGCACACACTATGTGAAGAAAAGAGTTCAGAGCTTCTTTCCCACCTTAAGTAACTTAAATAACTACATAATCATAATTGCGTGCACAATATTTGAGATCAGTAAAACAGAATGAATTGAGAGAGTAAGACTAACACTAGTAAATTGTGCACCTTATGGCTAATGGTTGTGATGTACTTGTGATGTACTTGTGTTTCAGAGACCTACTGAAACATAAAAAAGCTATTTTAGCTTGAACCATTAGTGGTACCTTCTTTACCAATCTCCATTTATCTTTTGTCCGTCTCGCTTCACCTTTTTTTCCTATTCTGTATATTGAGCAACTGTTCAGGTGTTTAATGTCAAAGACATTAAAGGGATAACCCAGGGGATTTGGGATACAATGCAAACAGCAACCATAGGCAGGGAGCAGCAGCTGTGTGGTGGAGGAATCCTCAAGCCCAGAGTGTACACGGGCTATTTCTAAACTGTTCTGGAAAAATATCTTTAAAAAGCAGCCTTACTGACATAGTCTTATTTATCTGTAGGGATGCAGGCAGCAAGAACTAGGAGTCTGTCACTCAGGAAAATAAACAACCGGCCAAACTGAAGACCCATCTGATGTGTGGAAATGGTTGAACCACGTCAGCAGCACCAGCTGACCCTCCCTCCTGCAGCTCTTCCCAATTTAGCTGCAGGGCAAGCTGAAGGTGGGCAAACAGATCCCTTACTGTCAAGGGTGGCTTGCATTATCCACGGGCATGACTCCTTAGCACTGACAAACACTGCCTCTTCCCCTCACACAGGAAACAACTGCAGAACTCAAACCACCTTACCAAGGAAAAGAAATCCACAAGATTGCAAATGAGATGCTGAAGTACAGGGCAGCACAGAGTGCCACTAGAGCATGAGCCTCTCTGAACTGGCTCCTTGTTGCTTGGCTGAGATGCCTGGGAGGACCTGGGGACTGCATCTCGCAGAACGAGAGAGGAAAAGAACTAACAACTGTTTCCCTCCTACCTCGTGCTCCTGCCTGTAGATTTGCTGCCCTTCAAAATGTTATGACTAATGCATCAAGCGTTGCTCCTCTCCAGACACTCAACTTTTCGTGAGCTCAAGACTTGGAAAAAAAAGCCATGAATCTGTCTTTTGCTGTAGGTCTCCAGGCGTGTAACCTTTACTGGATATGCCATGCTGGCATTCGCTGCCTCGTCTGCGCCGTGTTTATCAGTCCTGCTTACTCGCTGAGAGCATTGCAGGCTCTGAGAACCTCCTGTTTACTCTTTGCCATCCTCCCCTGTAACCACAAAATTAAATGGGAAAAGAACTCTTGGAGAAACAGCCCAAAAGGGCCTAGGCAGTATTTTTTGTGGAATTTCTCTCCTTGGACCTTTATAAATCATTTGTGTATCTAGCAAGACACCTCTGGGCTTTGAAACTAATTTTCCATCATCATTAGTGAGGAATTTATCCTCGTGCTTCCGTTCATTAATGTCTAATACAAGACTGAGAAGAAGTGCTGTATAGGCACACTCTTTTTAACTTGACGATGCCATATGCAAATAAATAAACAAAGCACAGAAGCAATGGTTAAAAATACTGCAAAACTTCCTCATTAAACTAAGCAATTATCTGCAAAGGAGAGAGACATCTGAACCCCTCTCCCTCCACACCCATGATAAAACCTCCACACCTTGCAGATGTTTAATTTTTGCCCAGGAGGAGAAAAATCACATTTAATTACCATCAAGGGTGAGGAAACATGGTGGGTGCATAGATGGTGACACTGTCAGTGAGGTGGCTGTGACCCTGCATGTGATCTGTTTGGGCACTGTATGCAAGGTCACAGATCTGTGTGCAGAATCAGTGGAAACATCAGTTGAGTCCCAGCTGGATCACGTGCTACCATGCAAAATACAGGATTCCTCAAGCTCCAGGGCCATGGCTTGCTGTTTGGTGGAGGTTCAGCTCAAGCAGCTGACACTCTGAACCATCTCCTCCTGCCTGCTGCACAATGGCACAATGTCTTTGAGCTGGGGAGGGAGGCAGACTGAGCAAACTGATTTAGCTAAGAAACACTGCACCAGAACAGAATGGCACCAAAAGCAAGTCACATTCATGGAGACAAATACATTTTCAATGCACTAAATCAGATTATACCCCTCCACGTTCTATTCTTGTGGTGCAGTTTATCAATTTAGTCACCCGCACAGTCCCTGTCACTGTAATAGCTGAGATTTTCACAATCTAGAGTTGTGAAAACAACGCTGTTGCTCGCATTTTACAAATGCAAAGCCGAGGCAGAGAAACCTGAAGAACCTGCCTAGAGAAGTGGGAAACCTTTGGACAAGAAGAGGCTGAGTTTGGACCATAATTTCCCAGTGACTGAATCCTTCTCCTTGTGCTTAAGTACTGGAGAATAATGAAAAAAAAAGTGGAATGATTTATTTTTTTTTATACGAAGAAATTGAATATGCAAATTTGAAAACAGGAATAGATTTTTTTAAACTTAAAACCAGAAGGTGTGTGAATCTGCCAAGAACTTCAGTCAAGCAACTGTTTTGTGCTAACTGGGATGTAGGTTTAGTGGTTTCAGCAAATACACAGATAATTAACCGAAACTCCTTTTGTTCTAGACAGCAACATAAAAGCAATGAGAGAAAGCAAAAGAATCACTGGGGATTTCTGTGGTGTCTTGTAAGGTTTCCAGGGTAAAATGCACAGGATTACAGTGATGAGCTTTTCTAGTGCTAATGAAGGGGTGTCAGACTGATAACACCAAAACCTGATGTATTTGCTGCAAAGGAACAATATGAGAAGGAGTAGCTCAAATTGCCATTTGCAGAAAGCAGTGAATGGCTGGGAAGGGAAGGAAGGCCCCAGACACTGAGCCCATCCTTCCCTTTCAGAGGTCCAGGCTGCTGCACTGTGACTGTGCAATATACAGCACATACTATCATTACATATTATGTGCAATATATGACACATAATTATTATATATTACATGCAATATACAGCAAGAATATTGCTGATGCCCCTCTGGAGTGTCTCTGCAGGTGTAAAGGTGCAGAGAGGGTCTCTGGTCAGTGAGAATTATGAAGGGAGTTATCAGCTTGCAAACTCCTCCCTTCCTCACTCCCTCCAACAGCTGGTAATGGATAACTACAACCCAGCATTAATTTACTGCAGTAGTGAAACTTGTGGTCAGCAAGATGTGAATTAATAAGGAATCTCCCAGACAGCAGGAAGGACCTTAAGCCAGCTTCTCCCACGATCACCTTGCTTCATATTATGCTATTACTAAAGTTATTATTGTCCTTATTGCAACGAAAAAGCCAAACATATTTACCTAACGAGAAGTTTCATACCAGAAGAAGCAATGACGGGTCTGTGAGGTGCTCAGCAACTCTTGTGGGGAGATCCTGAGAGGTGTTTCTTGAGGAGCAAGGTTAGCCCTGCTGGACAGACACGTTCCTGAAGGTTCTGGAGAGGGTTGGGAGGCAGAGGTAAGACGTGTTTAAGAGGCTGCAGGCAGCAGCCACACTCACAAACCCACCACTGGCAAGGGAACGTGCTGAGCTGTCGTGCCGCAGCCTTGTTTGCCAAATAAGTTGTCTGTAAACTCTGCCATCATTAAAATTCTCCACAGTGATAACAGCACTTTCCCCAGAACATTTTGTTGAGGCTTGCAAATGGAATTATCTGCTATGACTGCTCTTTTGAGCAGTGTAAATCTTCAACAAGAGTCCTAAATAAACCTGTGATATACACTGCATGGAACACCTATTTTTATAAATATCTCTGCAGAGGAATGCTGGAGATAGGAAGAATAAATTACAAGCAAGAAAATGACATTTTAAAATGTGCTCTAACCCTGTTTGCTCCTTGGCACTGTTCTGCATTAACTTAGCTCCAACCCCTGAAAAGGCAAAGGTCACACTTTTATTTATGTAACTCAAAAGTTTCTAAATAAGAAATGTTAAAGAAGTGAAGCTTTGCAGGAAAAAAACCAACCCATGAAGTATGAACAAGAAATACTAGTTTAGCCAAAAGATACCAGCCCTGGGAATAATATGCCATTTTAGCAGAGATACACAAACACTATCACCTGACTATAGTACAAATACCAGGCTCCCCTCAGGGGAAATCATATCTCATTCCAGGTGAGGGACACCAAATGACTCTCTGGTGCCCTGTAAGAGTTCAGTCCTCACCATGCACAGGACAGCTGCCTTTCTGCTTTAGGCTATGACTGCTCCTCAGAGATCTGAAATGACTTCCTGGAATTTGGGTGCAATCCCAGGCATGAAGTACTTAATCTAATCCCAAACTACTATTGCATGTAAATGTCCAGAGCTGAATGTAGTGCCTGGAAAGCAAAGGAAATGTTTAGCAATGGCCCTTTGAGCACCCTCTATCTTATACTTTACAGCTTGGCCTCACATCAGTGAAGTCTGGGCTATTTAAAAAAGACCAGAAGGTTTTGCCATGTCTCACTGCTATAACCCAGGAGAGTCTGCTTTATCTTGCAGCATGAACAGCAACAAGGAATTAGTGATTCTCTCCCTTTTCACCCAGCCCAGCCCTTCTTATTCTAATGCTGCTCAACTCTGTGAGTTTTAGGATGAAAGACAAAAGAACCTGTAGAGCTGGTGTGGGATAATGATGGTAGAGGTGCCTTATTATAGAGCAGGTAACAAATATAGATCTTGCCCAGAAGAAACAGTTGCATTTGTACTATCCAAAGCAGATTCCTAACTCTAACTCAGCAGAGAGGCTGTGATGCTGCCAGGATAACTTGCTATGCTCTGCTGTTGTACTTTTAAACTGGTGCAGAGCAGGTATGATCCCTCCAGTCACGTGCCATGGAGCCAGTACCACCCTGTACCTGCCTGGGAGATGGCTTTTGTCACCCTGGTGACAGAATCCCTATGCAGCTGCTGTGCCTGCTGCATGTGCTCCTGGCAAGGGAAAACATGCAGCTCTTCAGGCACTGGCCATGGCAAAGGATGAAACTGGGATGAAAAATAGAATTAATTTCCAGGATCTCCTTCTACTCACAGCAAATGAGCAGTACATATGGATGTTTTAATTTTTCACATGATACTGCTGTCCCATGTGGCCCAGGCTTTGTAATTGGTGTTAAGTCAAATATCAGTTGGTGTTCATTGCACCAGGACCAGAGCAAGGAATTTCTAAAGACCTTAAAGAAAGCATATTTGGCTTCTCACACTCAAGAGAAAAACCCCAAGTGAGGAAAGAAGATGGGATAAAAAATGTTAACTTCCAATGAGCCATATCTGCACATACACATTTCCTGTGTTATGGTATTTCAGAAGGACTTTAGAAACTAATGGCATGTAACCAGCCCCCACCACTCCCAGAGATGCAGAGGAGCTCTGACTCTCTTTTGCAGTTCAGGGCTATGGTAATAACATTTGCATTGTATGTGCAGTTAAGTCACCCTTCCAGAGGCATTGCTCCAGCCTGCTATGGGGACCAGGAGAAATGCCTCCTGTGAGGGAGCAGGGGAGACACATTCTGGTCCTTTCTCTGCTACAAGTCCCAGCTGGCAGGTTTTGCTCTTACCAAGAGCATTCAGAGCCTTTGGAAAGTGGGGTGAAGCTGCTTCCTTGTCTTTGCTGCAGCCCCCCAGTTGCCAGTCCCCCTCATTGCCCTGGCAGAGGCACTTGCAGGGGAAGGGCCATGCCTGGAGCTGGTGAGTGTCACTGCAAAAGGGCCACGGGGACACGGGGCAGGCAGGGCTGCTGGCTGGAGGATGTACAGTGCAGGAGTGATATGGAGAGGAGGCAGCTGGAGGCCACATTAACAGCAAAAGCATGAAAGTAGAAGGCTGAGATTGCAAAAAAAGACCCCTGAGCCTCAGGTAGGACAATAGTGCCTGGACAGTAAAGCCAGTGGGGGAAGACCCTGAGCATGGAGCTAATCACAGCAAGGTCATGGGTCTGATCCCTGCATGGACCATTCACTTAGGAGTGGGACTTGATGATCTTTGTGGGTCCATTCCAACTCAGAATATTCCACACAAAACAAAGGCTAGTGAGATGCCCAGAATGGAAGAGATTTCAGGGGTATGCAGACAAGAGCTGAGAAGGCTGTGGATATTGTATCCTGACCGTGTCCTGGCCAGAAAAATCATATTTCACCCCTTCTTCTGTCCCTACTGTGTGCAGAGTGGGACATGGCAGCCTCTGCTCCCTGCCCTGCCCTGCCAGGCTCTTGCCATCCAATCCCTAAGGGCTGGGCCTTGCTGGGATGGCAGATGTGATCTCTGCTAACAGGCATGCTGCCCTCTAATGTTTCTGAAAACATTTTGGAGTCTTTTGGGGTGAAAGGTGCAACACTGATGTATTATTCTCTGTCAGAAGGACATAAGGAAGAATCGATAGCGTAGCCCCAACACAATCGCTCCTTGTGCAGGAGGATCTTGGGTCCTTCCCAGTGTTTGTAAAGCATGTGTACATTAAGGAATGTATTCACTGCTAACAGTGACACAAACATATGAAAAACTTTTAAATAAATACTTGGAAGAGTACAAAGCCTACTCCCAGAATGAAGCCTAAGGGTTCTCAGCAGCAAAGTGCAGTGGGAAACTGTGGTTGAAAGAACAGATGTTTAAAATGAATGCTTTCAGTGTGCTGAACTAAAATATAATTCAAACACATACAGAAGACATATAGACTGGCGTTCAGCAGCACAACCCCCTGAAACACCTATACAAGTAACCTTGGTTTTGATCAGCAAGGCTTATTCTATTTATGAAATCAATAAGTGTAGAGCCCGTAGACCATTTTAGTTATAACCTTTTCCAAATGAATATCCTGAGCATTTTTAATCACAACCATCCGATTTCCATTATTTTGACCTCCTTCTTTGGGTGGATCAATAATGTCTGATGTAATAATTTATCAACATATACTGGGAAAATTATTGATTCTTCTTGTACACATTAGCTGGGAGAAAAATACGTCAGGCTCTCACTTTAGTCTAAATGGCTTCCTACATTTAAATTAAGCTGCATTTGTTATTTGTATGAAGGATATTAGCACTGTATGTAAAACAAATCACTGAAGCTGAAATGGATGTTTGACTTGCCCCAGTTCCCCTGATGCTTTTATGGCACCCATCACTGCAGTGTGTGTTTTTCATACCCTAATTGCTCTGTGAGATCTCTGGCTCTGCCTCCCACCCCACAGCGTTCTGCAGGGCTGCCTGACACTCCTCATCCTGCCTCTTGGGGAGGCTGAACTTGAGGCCAACTGGAGGTTTTATTTAGTTGAGAGATGTACTGTATAGGTAGAAAGCTTTCATGTAAATCCTGCGTGTTCACAAAAGGATCAAAGGCTTATGTGTGTATGATGGCATGGGGCAGGATTAATATTTAGCCGTGATATGTTTGTAGGTGGGGGGTTTATTGAAAGCAGCATTTGAAAGAAGACAGCGAAGAAAACCTGTATGTTACAATATTTTGTATTTTCTAACAGTACTCTGCCCAGGAACTATTAATTGCAATTTAACTACAAATATCAAACATGTGGAAATCTGGCTGATTTTATTTCTTAACAGCTCTGTACTAATACACCTGGGGGTGGGGGGGTCAAATTAAAATACTAAAACAATGTGCTGAGTCATTAAGTGGAATGAACCACCAGAACTACCCCTTCCCCAGCAGCTGTAATCTGTCACCAGCTTACTTACCTAATGCTTGTGTTGGAATAGCCAACTGTAGTTGCTTTTTCAGACCCTTTTGTTTCAGATGGAGAGACTTAAAAATTGTAAATGTTTCTCCCCTTAGATGCAAGCGCATAAATCACGAGTAATACTGAGCGCGCTGCCTCATATTGATTCTTTTGTGAACTAAGCCAGATGGGTTCAGATATGAGCATGATCTAATATTCCCCTTAGCTTGATTTATAGATTTCTTTGTGCATTACCTGACCATAAATGAGTCTTGCATTATTTCTTGTGTGCCTGTCAAATTAAAGAAAAATATTCTCATTGACCTTTCGACCTGTGGGGAAAAAATGAGTCAGAGACATTTTACTGCATGTATTACAGTGATGTTGGTGCTTACATGCCAATTAAGAGTGTGTGATTATGAAAGAGGTCTAGCAATTTGTGCTGTGTGTAATGATTTCATTTCCCTGTAAAGCACACCGTGGATGCACTGACAGCAGCATAAGCTACATTGCAAATAACCCTAAAAGAGAGAAAAAGAGGAGAACAATTTGGCACAATTCATTCCTTAATTTACAGAAACAAGCACTGATTGCAAGAACTGAAATGTTTTTGTGGAAGAAAATAGTGTTCTTGAAAGTGTAGGCACAGCAAGTAAAACTGCCAGGATGGCTCACGCAGAAGGTGCTGGTGCCACTGAAGGGAAGGAGCATCAGGAGGTGCCTGCTGACCCCAGAGACCCCTTCTGAGAACAAAATGAGTTAATGTGGAGGGAAAATAATGAGCAGCAGCTCACGAGACTGTCATTAGGACACAACCCTGGGCTCAGGACTTGCAGCCAGCTCTGATGGGAGACACAGGTTTGTCTGAGCAAAGAGCTCCTGATTAAACAGAAGGGAGCGACCTTAATGATCCAGCATCTCCTCACGTGGTTTCCAAGAGTGTTCCTACAGCCTAATGAGCCTATTATCTCCTCTGTATTTATTTGCAATTAATGCTCAAATGTATCAGATCTAGTCATTAAAAAAAGAAAATATTTCCACCTTTGCCATTCTTCATTTCTTGGACCAGATAAAGTATGGTAAACACCCTCAGAAAGTGCTCAGCAGACCAAATCCCTGTCATGTTCCTATTCAGGTTGTATCTCTATTCTCTATCAGGAGATGACATTTTCAGTTAAGAACAAAATTTTAGCTTCTAAGAAAGATCTTCTAAAATGAGTCTTTCTATCCTATGTGAGCATGGCACAAAGCCTGGCTGGTAGCCCTGGCTCTGGGAACAGGCAGACCTGTTTGTGTTCTCAGTTCTACGCCCCCCATCCCCATGTGTCTGTGTCACTAGAACAATCCTTTTTTATTCCCAATTTTTCTCTACCTCAGGTATGTTCAGATTAGCCAACCTGCTCCTACAAATGAAAATAGAAGTTAGGAATGCTCATGTTCCTTTCCAGACTATTGTTAAGGCCACTGAACCTTTGAGCACCCCTCTTTCTAGCCCTTGGTCTTTATTTTATTCTTACAGGGCTCTGCTGTGGCAAGAAAGCTTTTCTTAACACTTCCAATTGGCCAAAGGCTGGAGTGTAGCCAGTGTTTTACATCTGCCCAGGGATGCACCTAAGCAGTACATCTGTTTTGGCCCAAACCAATATTCAGGACAGAAGGTCATAAGTATAGATTTTCTTTGGTTTGGATGCTTTATTTTAATTCCCGTGGCTGATCACATTTGCTTATTTTTATGACACTAAGCTTCCAGTCCCTGAGAATGGGATCTGTGGTGCTAAAGACACTTTTATTATATATGAGACTTCAAGTGATAGTCTTTGCCCTGAGGAGTTCACAATAAAAATAAGCAGGCAGATAGAGAGATAAAAGACATGATTCAGCATCAGATGTAATTTGCTGTATGAAGCTGATCCAATTGTATTTGAAGGATTTATTTTACAGATGAAGAAACTTAGGCACAATGAAATGAAATGACTTGCAAAAAATACCACAGAAGTCCATGGTAAAATAGGAACTAAACTCTGATTGCCCCACAGCTCCCAGGGCAGCCCTTCCCTTTGAAGGACAGGGAACTACTCAGGCATTACGTCGACACAACTACACATGTTGCACATGACAATTGGTGGAAATGATACAGCCCTACAGAGTCCTGCCATGCAGCAGGGCTTTTTTAATCCCTCTGCTGTGCCTAAGCCTGGCACCATCTCTTCTTTGTGAGTAGTTTTTATTCAGAGATGCTCTTTTGACTTCTAGCACAAACGATACTTCGAAGAGATGTTTACTGCATAAAGACATGGAAAAGGCACCTAAATTCCCTATTCTGGTCAGTACATTTATATGAAAAGTATTGTGGTGATAGATCAAAATGCAGTGATTGTTATTCCCCTTCCCATGGTGATTTATAATTGTGGATTTACATCTGGCTAAAAGACTGCTCAGACTGTCTGGCTTGCATAGTAATAACAACAGGCTCTCCTGGATTTCCTTTTAGTATGGCAATGGAGACTGAGAGCCCCTTCACTTTAAACAATTCCATGAACACATAAAATGAGAGTTAAAAACCTTCTGCAAAACATAAAAATAATAAAGCATGATCAGTGAAACCCTGAATCATAATGACAATGTTATCCAGTGTCAGCTACAGACACTCACTATCTACAATGGAGTTTTAAGGGAAGTATTTCTCCATCTGGTAAACAGAACAAAAAAATGCCCAAAAACAGGGAAAAAGAGGCAGGGAAAGAATATTCAAGAGTTTCTTAATAAAACTGAGGTGCCAACAGCAGAAGAAAACTATTCACCCTGTGGTACTATGGAGTTTTACTTCAGAGGAAAAAATAGGATGCTGTAGGATCGAGGCATTCTGTTCCCTTTAACAATATTTCCCAGTTTGGGCAGTATAAGCATCCACGAGTCACCTTCGTATTTATATGCTATAAACATAATTGTCTTTGGTTCCCTTTGTTGAACCCACTCAGAAAGGGTTTGGTTTTTTTTCAGCTGCCTGGAAAAACAAATGTACAAGGCTGAGGGTTGGTGGCACCTTGCTGTTGGTAAGAGCTGGACTGTGGCATTCTCATTTGGAAAGTGAAACAACAGGCTGACCTGTGAGCCCTTTTCTGTATAACGAGGAGAATCTTAAGACTGTTGCAGGGAGGAGTTTTCTGCTGGCACCAGGAGTGCAAATTCCTCCCTGCCCTGAGGTCGGTAATGGACAGGCTATGGATGTGTCTCAGGCTTCCAGGGAAGGGAAATGCTGCAACCTGGGCATTTCCCCAGAACTCTCCTCCCTGTTTTGGTATTTCTACACCTTTCTTAGAACACAAGCCCTAAAGAATTAGATTCAAATATGTTGCTGAAAGGCTGAAAATAAGGAAAGCAAGCCAAAATTTGCCTCTTAAGTCCCTGTGGCTCTTCAACACCTGAGCCATCCACACCAAACCTCTTTGCCATCTGTGACACCCTCCAGGGGGAATGTGCTGTGCCCTGCAGGTCCCTCTGCACAGCAGCGAAACACCACTGCAGTGAGGAAATAACCCAGCTGGAGCTTTTGGGAAGTACCCATCATTACAGTCCAAGCAATAGATTCTTCTCTTTGTCCAGTGGTTTATTCCCTAATAGAAACAGAGACAGGCGTGACAGAGAAAATCACTGGGATCACTCAGCTTGTCCTTTGCTGGGAGAGAGATGGTTTCCTGCATTCGTTGTCTTTGCAGACAATACCTCACCCAGAATCACCACCTGACCTGGAGTCTGACACAGAAATGGAATATTACCAAGACAAACCCTGCTCTGTGCCTGGGTTATTGTTTGTGTGGCAGCAGAGAATGAGATCAGGGGCCAGCTCACAAGATGGAAAGGGGGGAAGAACTGCAAACCTTTCTCCTTCCCAGGGATGCCAGTTCAGGGCAGGGAAGGAGGAAACAGAGCATTATGTATCTGCAGGCAGTACCCCTAGAGAGGTGCTAATCTGTGAGAACTGCTGGAAATCACTGAAAAGGAATAAATGCAGTAATGGTCTCTCAGGGGTCCTAAAGGATTCTCCTTCCCGAATCCAGGGGATTCTTTGGGAAAGGACTGGAGTCCTTCCCAACCTCTTTTTCCTACAGCACTCAGGAAAGAAATTGCACTAGTGTTGGTATCTTTTCTTCCTAAAGCTGTAAAGAGGACGATGACCCTCAAGGTTCTGCACAACAGCTGGAAGCCACAGTTGCTCCTTAGCTTCAGACCCACTAAGGTATGATTTTGTAATGCCAGTGGTTTTTCAGGCTTCACATGTGCTCTCATATCACAGGTTACAGTTCCATTTCCAGCAGGTGTTTGCTTTCATAACATTCAAGGTGACTCTAGGACAAGACCTAGAGCAGTGAGAGGCAAAGCAAAGCTTTGCAATGCTTTGACTGATCCAAAGTCCAGGCTGTGGGAGACTCACCCTGTCTCTGCCACTGGGAATTGCTGTAAAATGTTCCCTTGTCCTCCCTGGTGTCCTTGAAAGGAGACTTTAACAGCCAGGCAGCCTTCTGTTCCCCACGAATCCCTTGGGGCATGGATGCAGCTCCCCTTTCAGCTCATCTGGCTCCTTCTCGCTCTTACATCTGAGTCTCAGCTCTTGGTCTCAAATTTGCACCTTCCCCTTGCACCCTTTTACCCCTCTGCCTCATTCCTGTTACCTCACCAGGGCCCCTGGACAGCCCAGATCTCTCTTTTCCTGCCTCCAGCAGCTGCACATTGCACTGTCTTTGCCTGATTTTATTTGGTGTATTCTGCAGTCAGCATCAGGGCTGAGCCCCTGGGGACAACACCCAGGGACAGGAGGTCAGGAAAGGCAGAACCAGCTACTGGATTGGTGTCTGAGCACAGCCTGTGCCCTCCTCAGCCTCGCCCTGCCCTCCTCAGCCCTGCCTTTGCCCCCTGCCCATAAGCAGAGCACAGCCCTGGGGTTTGGGGTTTGGGCCAGGGCTGTGCTGGAGGTCCAGCTAAGCCACCCCTGAAGGATGGCCAAGACCACTGTGTTCCTACTGCATGAACAGCTGGGCTGGGCTGGCCAATCTTTTAAACAATAAAATAAGGACAAGGTGATATTTTGGCCCAAACAAGATGGGGATGGGGATGACAAGCTCTTGTTCTCAGGGACAGAGGAAATACTGCTTTCCAAATGAGTTTATTTTGCTTATGATTCACCACAGGATTTTACCTTTCCTTTTTGAATGTTGTCAGCACACAGGGATGGAAGATGAGGTATTTTGGTACATTGTTGTATTTAGAACAGCCACAAAAAATTAGAATCCAAATCATATCCAACCTATCATGTGAGTCTATGGCAAGCTTGCATAGGTGGAGATCCTCTGTACTACACTCAGCACCTGACAGAGCTCTCACAAGCAATGTGAGTGATGAGCTCCTATTTAGGAACTGACAAATTTGTGTGGATCAATGATTATTAAAAAGAAAATGTCATTAAAGAGGACAGTTCAGTGCAGTATCATCCAGGAGCTGTCAACGTCTCTGCTGGGGAAATTAAAATAAAGTCATCCTACAACGCATATTTCAAACATTTTGAATTTAATAATTAACTAAAAGACAGAAGCAACAGCCCATTTCCAGAGAGCATTTCAGTGTCCATTAAAAACACTGATTGTCTGAAAGGCAGGAGATTGGAACTCCTTGGAATTCTTGCTGAGGTTTGCTGGGATCTTTCATATATTGTTTCATGAACTATTTGTTGATTTGTTTTACACTTGTAAGAAAAAAAAATCTTTTTACTGGAAACTATTTTTAATTTTGAAGATTTCTCTTTCAGTGATAAAAATTAAACACTCGAGTTGTCTTTCGGACAGACCTGAAGCAATTCTTCCCCCTGCTAATTCTGGTTAACCACTGAAAATAAAATTTATTGGGAGTTCAATTCTTCTGGCAGGAAGGAGTCCTGCAGATGTGACTTGTTCACTTGGTACTGTCCTGTGCAGCCTGGCATGGCTCTGCTGAGAGCTGAAGTGCCCGTGAGATCGGCAGTATTGCTAAGAATAAATACTTATAGAGTACGAAACCAGGAGATATTTTAGAAGGTTTGTCCTGTCCTTTATGTCAGCAGTCCTCAGGAGTATTGCTATTATTAGTTATTGGAGGGGTTTTTTTCAATAAGCCAATGTAGAACTAATGATCAGTTATTTTAAAAACAATATTATTCTTACAGGTATTCTTTTCCTCTTATTTTTTCTGAACTGAGACCCTAATTGCAAACCAAAGCCAACCCACAGGTGTGGTGCAGAGTGCTGGGGAGGCACAAGGAAGAAGCTGGAGAGGCACTGTTAGTGTGACACATTGCCCTGTTTTATGGGGGACACCACCAGTGTCACAGTGAATGGCAGATGTGCAGAATCCAATCCTGAGCACATCCACAGAGACACACCTGCCATGGGGTGGGAGGTTGTTTCCAGCTTTGACACCGTTAGAAATCTTAATATGGCCTAATTTTACAAATTTAGGTTCAAACCTCCCTTCTCAACCTTCCTGTTGCTCTAGTTCTTTCACCGTGCAAAGATCTCGCTCCCAGGCACTGTCTCCTTTTCCATGACAGGATGCAACCTTTTCCTGAGGCTTTTTGCTTTTTACATTTGTCCTGTGTAGATTGGTTATAAACTTTAGAAAAAGCAGCAAGGTAAAAGAGGCAGTGCTGTGGCCATCTGAGCCCTGGAGTTCCCTGGGGCCAGCTGAGGACAGGGGTGCAGAGCTGAGACCTTGCAAGGGCAGATATGTCAGGACAGCCAAATCACAGTACCCAGGCTGGTTAAAAATCATCTCGATGGAGCATCTCTGCTTTCCCAAAACTCAATTTACTTCCCACGAATTTTGTATTTTATGACAACTTTTAAAACTGAGATGTTTTAATCTTAAAAGAAACCACACTTTGAACTTCTCATAGGACAGGAATTTGTATTTTGGTGATAAAGCAGAGGAGAGGCTGAATGGCTGGGGGCAGGTAAGTGATGGTACTTTCCAAAATGTCAAAGAGGTGCTGACACATGGCACGGGGACACCCCTGAGGACAGTCCTGCTCCCAGCTGAGCAGGGACCTGCGCAGAAGCTGCACTGAACTCACACAAGGCTTTTGCAACAAATAAAAACTGACCTTAGGAGTATTTACCAAAGATTGACCAAGGAGTGTTGGCAGCTGCCTTCCTTAGTCTTACAGCCTTCTGTTGATACCTTGGCAGCAAGGTGAAGAGTTATTTGGTATATTTTCATTTACAAAATTAAATTTGGAGAGGAGAGAGATAATTTCATAAAGTAAACCAATATAAACAAAAATAGCCCCTCTGGGTAAGAAAATACAGCTAACTGGGGGAAGTGCATGTAAATCAATATAAATAACGGCCAACTAAACCCGTGATGCTGTGTATTTCTAGCAAGCAGCCTTCAAAAGAAGATGAAAACAAAGGAGGGCAAAGGATGCATGGATTCGAGAACAGAACTTGTGGAGAGGCTGAGAAAGCCAAACTCAGAGGGCCCAGTGAAAGACATGGCTCAGGGTGAACATGACCACAGTCTATAAATACCTTCAAGGTAACAACAGAGATGAAGGGAGGAAATTATTCAGAGTCTCAGAAAATTGTAGGCTGGGGAGCAACAGCCTGAAGCTAAGAAAGAGTGAGTTTGGGTGAACTAGACGGGGAAAAAAAGCCCTGAGAAAAGGAAGTGACAGGGCAGTTGAACAGGGAAAGTGCCCAGTGCAGCATCACTGCCAGGCTTGTGCACCCAGTGACATGGAATAGTGCTGGGAAAAGGGGAGAGGCTTCAATCTCACTCCTTGGTCTCCCAGGCTGTGCTCCAGGTAAAGGCACACGGTGCTTCTTGGAGCTACAGGGCAGAGCTGCTGCTCTGAACCCACCCAGCTGCTGCTTCTGTTGCCATCTTACAGATTCCCTTTCTCCATCGTGCCCCCTCCCCTTCCCAGCCACACGTGGATGAATCCCATGTAGTCCCCTCTTACTGAGGTCGTCTTTCTGGCCCTCTGACAGACCTGCAGAGAGAAGGAGCAGTTGTTACTCAGGCAGGGCCAGCCGAGAGGGCTGCTGATAAAATGGATTATAGAAGGAAGTCTCAAAGTCACTTAAGGATGAGGAGCTGGAGGTTTGCATGAATAATGCCAATAATCGTACCAAAAACTCTGCAACACTGAAAAGCTGGGAGAAACCACTGCCTCTGCTCAGGGCTGACCCAAAGCCAAGGCTGCCTGGTCTTCACTGAAAGAATGAGGAGATTCCCAGGGCTGAGCGGGACTTTGCAAAGAGAAATCTCTTCCTGGAGGGAATGATGAGCTCTGGTGGCAGGTCCCCTCTGCACAAGCTCTCCCACTGCTCCTTTGCCCTAGAACTGCACGGGAATGGGGCCAGCTAGGTTGCAGACAGGCTGATGTTAATCCTCTAAGGTGTGAGAGAAAGGTGTTTCTAACACATCCCTCATGCTCCATAAGGTGTGCTAATAATAAACGACAGCAGGTTCATAGTCCAGAGGACACCCTGGGGCTGGGATGTGGTGGCTCTGAGGAGTGTGGGGGGAGGCAGGAAGGCTGTTGCTGCCCACGGGCATGAAATGATACCCCATTGTCACAGAGCTCACTGCTGGCTAGCATCCAGTCCCACTCCTGGGCACACAGCAACCAGGACTACCCAGGCTGGTTTACAGCACCATTACAGAGCTGCTGCCAGCATCAATACTCGGGGCACAGCACAGGAGCCTCTCGTACAGAAAGCTGCCATAAATAGTGCCTGTTGCCCTTTCCAGTCAGGGAACTGCTGCAAAGGTATCTGCACACGCAGCAGCTCTGCTGGCCAAGGGCCTTCCCACAGAGCATTGCCACGAGTTTAATTGGTGATTGTAATTGTCTTACAAGTGAAGCAATAAAGCCTAATGAGTATGTGCTGGAGCCCTCCAGATGAGGTCACCGTCTGTAGGACCGAGCCAGAGGGCTGAGGAAGGGTTTGCCAGGGGTATCTTGGTGAGGAGCATCAGGCAGGGGGAGCTTCTTGGGTTTGTTGGTTCATTGTTTACCAAGAACTACTTAACATAAGGATTCTCTGATGTCTTCACAACAGTAACAGAAGCAGCATTTCAAAAGAGATCTATATAAGGTCAGGGATACAACTGGGTTACAGAGAAGGTTCATTTATGGTAAATGCCAATCACTAAAAATGTCAGACAATACTTAGCAGACTAAAAACAAAGAAACTTTTTTTTCCCTCGGTTTTAAAGCTAAATCTGCATCACTTGTTTTGCTGAAAATCCATGGCAGTTACCGCTGAAACAACAAACCTAAAAGACTTTTAAAACCATGATTTTAAAATATAATAATAAAAATTTTAAATCATTATTTTAAAAGGCACCCTTTTTATTTAAAAATTATACCCCATCCTAAGGAATCCAGATAGGCAAGTATGAATATGTATTTCCAGAAGGTATGTCCTTGAAAAATCTGGAAAAAATAAAGGAACAAAGCATGGGTCTGCTGCATCTTCCTCCAAGTTACTTTCCTTCACTAACTTTGTTAAAACAATGGCAGTTACACGAGCTCAAACACTGCTATTTCTGAACAGCTCTTTAACTGGAGGGAAGTGTAGTCATTCTGAAGACATATCTCTGTTACAATCTATAATGAATGTATTCTTCAAGGGGCAATAATTTCTCTCAATTACACAATTTTTCTGTTAAAAGGGGCATGTGTTACAATCTAGGCTGTCAGCTCCTCTGGCCATGGACACACACATTTCTCAGTGAAGCATCTCAGGCACCCTCAGTATGCTATCAGTAAGATCAGTAATAATGCTAAACCCTTTTTTTTTATTTAATCACAAGTTAACATACTCTTTGAAGTTATTTTTCCAGTCTTAAATACATAGAACACAACAGCTGTTTGGAGATCTCCAATTAGAGCTGTTTTGTGGCTGTCTCTACAGAAAATGCCTTTGGCCAACATCATTTAAACTTTTCCTGTGAATGAATTTCATGCTTTGAAGCTAGCTAATAATTTCTGTCATTTAAGAACAATGCTCCTAAGAGTAAAAAAGAAAAAATGAGCAGTCCCTGGGCTGCTGCTCCCACCTGCCCATGTGCCAGAGCACTGCCCTCGGTTTCCCAGGAGCTGCCTGGCTGTGCCATGTGCTGCTTGGGAAGGGGGCAAGGACTCTGGGAAGGGGGCAAGGACCCTGGGATGGCATTTTTGCAAAGAGTGCAGGCAGCTGGGGGAACTTCAGAGATCAGTCCCAAGGTCACAGCCAGAATTGGGAAGGAGAACTCTAAATTACAAAGTGCTGGACTGCAGCCAAGCCCATGGGAAGCTACATTTAGCATATCATTCTCCAAGCAGCAGGATGAAACCTTAACTCCCTTCCAGCCTGAATTTGAATGGAATTTGTTACACGAACACTCTGATTGAAATATCACCAGCTGACTTGCCATGACAACTCGGAAATGGGTTGCAATCACGGGGGGATCCTCTTCCAACCAGCCCGAAATGACGAGGAGGATGATAGAGCCCTATCAAATATTTATGAAAACCAGATGAGTGTCTATGCTGCTATTATAACAGAGACCTCAGATAAACTCCTGACATCAACCTGAGCTGAGGCTTCTCCCCGTGTAAACCAAAGGGAGAACAACAAGCTGATTGTAGCATTTTGAATAGGAAGTGCTGCGATGGAGGTTAATAGCAATGTAGTTAGAAGAACACAGGGCAGGTAAGTGGGATGATTTATTACCTGTAGATACTATGTACAGACTGCTATCACTGCTGCAAACCTCCTGTGTAAGGGACACAGGAAAAGAGCTTTAGACTGTCACATGTTATGTGCATATACAATCCCTAATGCTGTGGGGAAACAGAGTCCTCCAGAAGTGGCAGCATACACAAAACAATATAGGCAGTGCTACTCCAAAGCATTAAATAATTACAATTCTTAGGAGAAAAGGATGAATTAATAATTTCTAGCATGCAAAAGTCACTTTAAATTTTATATGTTGGGGAAAAAAAAAGAAATTATCCATTTAAATTTCCTGTATCATAAAACTCCTTCATCTTCCTGTCACACCGTTAACTCTGAGACTGGTATTTAAAGATGTGAGATAATATTATTGCCAGTCTCAGTGGGAAGAGGGGCAGCTTGAAAGCAAATCCTCTCCCCCCCTAGTCTGCAAAGGGAGAATTCTGGCATTAAGTGCTGAAACAGCTGCCATCCTTCATCCTGGCACTAAGTTAGGTGATGGAAAGCAGTGAGGAGATCCTGGAGAGTTTGGAGAGGACTGTGGAAAGGCAGATGGGTCAGGAATTTATTGGGCAGCAGCTTCCTCGGAGGGTTCATACAGCTGTAAGTAACAGGTAGACGTGAACCATTTTGCTCATAAGTGACTCGTTAAAACATCACAGGGCTTTGTGACCAGGAGAGGTGCTAGTGGAAAGAAACACAAGCAATGTGAGCCGAAGAGCTGTTGAGAAAAAGCGACAGAAAAGCCATAAATTAGTTTCTGTAGTTGCAGAGGGGAGTTTATGGATGTGTGTGTGTTTACACTTTTGGGGAAAGCTGGAAAAAACCATGTAAATATTTGTAAAACATCACAGAGATGGCGGGGAGGAACTTTCCCTCGAGCTGGTGGATGTGTAAATCTGCACTGGATGGACTAAGTTATGGACCAGGAGAGGGAAGGATGAAATAACAGCTTGTCGTGACACCAGCTCTGCCTTCACACCCAGTGCTGTGATAACCCACACAGGACCAGGTCTGGATCAGTGCAGATCAGCACAGGATCATCTCTTCTGTTACTTGACAAAGCAGGCAAATACATTTCTGCTGCAAGAGAGGGGCTGCATTCTGTCCACACTCCCTTCCCTGAGCATTTGGCACCTGCTAAAGCAAAGCAAAGAGCTGCACAAAGAGGAGATTCATGGCATCATCCCCTCTGTGGGCCTGCAGACTGATACGTTTTACTGACCAGGATGCTACTTGTACAATTTCTTTCTTTATTTCCTAGATCTTTTCACAAATGGATTTTGTGATTCCTGAGAAATGAGAAGTCCAAAGGTTCACAAAACAAACTGTGTCCTTTTTTTTTTTGCCAAATGAGAGAGCAACTTAGCTGTTATCCCTTCTTATGCACTCGTCGAACTTCTGATGCACTCTTCAAATTTCTGAATTTGTTTTACAAATTTGGCTCACACTGATTTATATGCTTTAAAGCAGATCAAGCAGCTCACGCAAAATACCCTGTAAAGTATATTAAATAATTATTTATGTAACATCTTCCATTAAAGAACTTAAAAGCAACAGAAAAATTAATTGATCTTCTTTGAGCTAAGTATTTTCTCCATTTCAGGACATAAATATGAAGGCATATTAAATCATATATTCAAATGTAGGTGCCTAAAGTCAATCATCTAAATATACATGTCACCAGCAAACTACTGCTGTGATTCTGCCAACTCAGAAGGGGACTGGGTTTGCATTTGAGGACCACACTGAAAAGGAAGAGAAACCAACCTTTCTCAAACTATTTCTGTGCAGGTATTAAAGAAACCCGAATTTAAAGACCAGAATCTCCTGCATCTCTGGCTCAAATTAACAACTATAAAAAAATCAAGCAACTTTCCTTTAGCTCCTAGCTTCAAGTGGATCCCAGGCACTGGAGTTGAAAAAGCACTCCAAAAGTTTATGTAACTGATCCCGCCACCTTTCCCAAGGTGAGTAATTACTGCTCTCCCAAGAAGTGCCATTTACTTAACATTTCCTGACTTTCCTACGTGGTTGCTGCATGAATGGGGGTTGGCAGATGAGGCCCTAGGAGATTTGATGGTGGCTGTGCTGCTCCTTGGCAGCACCACAGGCAGCACCAGTGTCCCTCTGCCTTCTGCCCCCATCCCAGGCACAGCCAGCAGCCTCCCCTCCCAGGGCTCTGCCTTGCACTCCCAAGAGAGGGAGGCTTCTTTCTGATGAAGGCTCAAAGGCCATTTATGGATGCTCTGATACACATTTCAAATTAAGTGTTTTAAGGGAAGTGAAACAATTGCCAGGTTTGCATATTTAATGGCCCTTGAGCTATAAACATTGCCCAAAAATGCCCAGTTAATATTGGTTTGACAATGAATTGGCAGGCTGCTGAGCTCCGACACATCAAATTAGCATTGATTTACAAAATGTTACTGAAAGGTTCCTCAGAATCTGCCAGGTTCTGAAATCAGTTTAGGAGCAGAGGGTCTCTCCCCCACCCTGCCTTTTTTAAAGTCCTTTCTATTTCCTTACCAGGAGTCCAAGGGCATTCCTTCAGAAATGCTTCAGAAATGTTAATTCTTTTCAAACTTTGTTATCCTATCCTCATTTAAGAGTGGTCGATTCCCCTCAGGCTCTTTCTTCGGGTACAATTTGAATCCCCCTCGTGCTGGGTCGGGAGGGATGAGCTGTGGCCTCCCAGTCGAGGGGCAGCTGAACTCTCACAGATGATATTCTGGGATGCAAGTGCTCCACAGCTTCCAGTGGATGGATAACAACCTCCAGGTGGGATTTGAAGGAACTGGCACTGCCCCATTACATTCCCCTACTTGGCGACTCCAGCAGTTTCCCCTCGCCCTGCATGATGCTGATCCAGCTGCGCTCAGAGGACCCGGCGAGGCTGGAACAGCCCCAATGAGCAGGGGAAAGCTGCCAGGCTCTGCTCTCCAAGGGTTCCCCACTCAGTGCCAGGGTTTGTTAACCTTCCTGGCAGCCTGCAGAGCTGCCCTGCCCTGGGGAGGGCTCTGGGGCACTGCCAGAGCCTGCTCCAAGGGGAACAGGCTGAAGGAGGCTCATGCTGCCAGAGGAGGAATTCTCCAGCGTGGCATTGTCCTGATTGCTATCAGCTCCCTTTGCTTCTATTTTGCTCTATGGATTTTCAATAGCTATGATAGAACAGATATTGAAACAAGAGACTTAAGATAGACTGGGGACATTTTTCTCCAGAATTTTTATCTTCTAAGCAGGGTTTATAAATGGCAGGGTAAGGTTCCAGTATCTGTTAAGAGACATTTCCTTGAAAACATGCTGTAACACCTATTGAAATGTTTTGCCAGCAAAAGTCATGTAACACCACCTGTGAGAGAGAGTTGTGACATTGGTTTTCATCCCCTGAAAGAGTGGGAATTGGTTGGCTTTCCAAAGAAAGCCACTGGAGGGACTGTGTAATGGTTGCTTACTCTTAGGGACACATGCTGTGGTGTGGTTACCATGAGGTGGCACATGCCAGCACCTCATGGCTCCAAAACTGGCACTGCCAGCCCTGGAAGGTCATCCCCAGCACGGCATAGAGTGGCTGCAGCAGTGTCCCCCCTTTTCCAACCTTCTCAGCTCTCACCCCTCTCTGCTCTTCACCAGAGGGGTCATGCTGTGATGAGAGGGCCCTGCTGTCCCCTGATTTGCTCTTCTCAGGGTTTGGGCTCCACTGCTGAAGCCCCAGCTCCCGGTGTCAGTGGTGGCACTGGGAGCAGAGACTCCCTGCAGAGTGGCTGCTCCAGCTCCCATTGGGCTGCTGTGGCTGTGCTTCAAAGAAACAGAGAACTCCTGGAAACGTCTGTGGGGCCTTGTTTGTTTGTGGTTGTCCTCACCAGCTCCCACTGAGCCTCAGAAACTGGAGGCTGAAGGTGATGCTCCTGTGCCTCAGCCGAAGCCAGAGAGAAATGTCAGCTGCTGTGTGATGACTAAGTCTCACATGCCTATTGCTCCTATCAGTTAGAGCTCTTAATCACTTTGTGCTGTTTCATCCTATAACATGAATTCACTTCAAGCTGTGAAATTCACCATTTCTGCCATGACTAATTGGTGAAATCTGCCACCTTCCTTTGTGGTCCGCGCTGTGCCCCAGTCAGGCATCATCTGTCTGATTAGGGAAATCTGATTTGTTTCTGGAGGTTGAGCCAATACAATTTCATTCCCCTCCTTCCTCCTCTTTGCACTCAACTGTGATTTTAGTGCAATTCTGTCTTTGGATGTGCTGGGGCTGGAGCAGTGTGTAGCCATCCTTGCTGGGGCTCACACACAGCGAGTTCTGGCTTTCCTCCTCTACAGAACATGGGCACAGGGCTCGGCCTGACTCAAGCTGAGGCTCTAACCTTGGCTAAAGCTGCTTAGGTCTATTATATTATGTTTACCATCTTCTTACATTTCTCCCAGCCTGGTTGCTGCAATATTTTGGAAATGATTTCCCACCTGCCTTGCCAGTGCCTTGTTTCACGATACATTCATCTGTTACTCTTTATATTGAATTTTGCTGGCATTACTAAATGCTATAAATATACCCAGTATACCATAAAAATACACAAGCAGATGACTGGTCTTGCCTACAAGAAATACTATGAATTTTTCATTTTTTCACATGCTCTGGGCAAAATCCAGAGGGTGCTCGAGGAACATCTCATAATGGGATTGGGTCCTAAACTCCTATTTTCTCACTGATTAGTTAATGTCTAAAAATATTTTCCCACACTCTTAATGTCTTAATTGTTCCTTGAAGACGTTGCCAGCTCATCCATCCTTTTTTAACACCCTCTTATAAACCCAGTGAAATATTATTTTAGTATTTCTGTCACTGAAATACAGTGATAAACGGTCGTCTTTTAAGATCAGTGGGAACAGAATAATGGATGTGCAGGAGAGCTTATTGACTTGCTCTTGCCAAAATGGAGTCCTGCCATGAAGTACAGAAGGATCACAAGATGCCCTGGATATTCCTCATGCTCCTCTTTTTTAAAGCTCATATGTTTGGGCTACACAGATAATGATAGAAAAGCAAAGAAACCTTCCCTCCTAGCTCTACTTATTTTCACCATAACTTTCCATCTCTCTTTTCCTGTATTCTGCCTTTTTTTACCAGTTTCACTCAAAGTTAATCACCTCTCTGCCTGAAAACCGATCATGTAAATAAGATCAGTAGCATAATTTCTCTTCCCAGATAAACAAATGGGCAAATCTCTCAGAATCCCTGGCTGTAATTAACCCTTTATGAAAAATCCCAGAAGGGGAGGTTCAGGAACATCCCAAGTGCGTGTTCATTACTCTGCCCAGCTATGGACCTGACCATGGTTCTGCCCACAGAGCAGATGACACTTCTCTGGCTGACCCTGAGAGCAGGATTATGGCTGGTGCTCAGCACCCCATGCCCTCCTCTGGGTTTGCTGCTTCCAGCCCAGCAATCTTGCAGCCCGAGCTATTTACTTACCACCACTGTGGGCTAATCGGATGGCAATAAAAGCTTTTACTGTGCCATCCTGTTTGTGGTCAGCAGAAACATAAAAAGCATGTCAGAAAATTGATTTTTGGCATTAATTGTCAGCAAAGAACATTGTACTGAGTACAGAGAGGGTGGTTTTTTTCAGGCAGAAGAATTCTATTTTAGTCTTTTAAAAGTGATTCTGGAAGATGCTGAGCTAAGCCCCATGGACACACTTTTCAAATACCATAAGGCAAAGAGTAGTTACTGAATCTCCTCAGTCTTATTAGCTTACATAAACATAAAAATCTGAATAATGTTTAAAAAGCTGAATCCTCCAGATAATCAGTAAATGTTCGTTACTGAGATGCAGCAAATATGCATGAGATTTCCCTGATGACATTTTGGTTGCACAACTTAAAAGGTGTAGAAAAGCCTCCTCCATGTGGGGCGGGCAGAAAGTTCTGCAGGCTCCAGAGGTCACTCAGCCACAGCATGGACCTTCCTGGTCCCCTTCAGGAAGGAGCAGGAGGAAATCAGAATTCACTGTCTTGTATTACAGCTCTGGTGATTTATAAATAAATCATCCCCACAGGATGATTGATGTCTCCATATAAATAATTAAGCCTTGACCTTATGTTATGACACCTGCTAAATTTTTTGGCACTTGAAACCGGTGCTCAGGAGAGATCCTTGACTATGGATAAAGGTGGGACTGAATTCAAGGGGGACGGGGAGCCAGCTTTTTGTTTACCCTCATTTTGTTCTGTTTGATTCCATCAGTTAATTGATGATGATTATTAATCTCCGTTGCCATCCACTCTATGGATTTAATTCCTGCCTCTGATTGCTGTTGGAAAGTTTGCTCCATTAGAAGCAGGTTTTGATTGGATTTCTAGCAGCCAGAGTTTTCCAGAGCTCCCCCAAATCACAGTCGAGGAACTTTACCCTTATTTTTGTTTGCAATTTACTTTGTTTGGTGGCAGATCTCCCGTAGCCCGGCTGACACTGTCATTCTGCTCAACCAGGCTAGGTAGCAGGTGTCAGCAAAAGTTTAATTTGGAAGCTCATGAATTCAAAAGAAGAGCTTAGTGGTTATCCCCAACACAGAGAGCTGCTGTGGCCTGAGCCTGGAAAAGAGAAAATCCCAGGGACATGAAAGGAATTGATGAGACACCAGGCATCTGACAAAATGAAATCTTCTCGGGATAAACCGGGGATATCTTTCTCGTCAAATGGTGAGCGTCATTAATAAACAAAATGGATTTAGCAGAGGCACCTCCGATTTTCACTTCTGAGGCTATTCAGGTTTACCATTCACCTTCTCCCTCTGCTACTGCACATACAGCCTATTCTCTGAAGAGCTGCAACTTTTACATCTTGCAATAAAATACAAGCATTTTAGGGTGAGCATCTAACATAAAAAAGTGCATATTTGTGTTTTTTAAAGCATATTGATCTGCACGCAACACAAGTCAGCTACAGGCAGAAAGCAACATTGTAATGCAATTACAATAAGGGGTTTTCCAAACCCCTCAAAAAGCTTAAAAAAACCCTCCACACAGCTACGCCCGGCTATCACATCATTCCTGGCTACTCCCCCAGCCGACTCCGGGGAATCCCAGATGTCAGGGAGGTGCCCGGGCTCTCCGGCTGCCCATCCCTTGCACACCGGGGCAAACACACTCGCACGAATTATTCTTCGCTGGATGTTTGCCATGCTTTGAACACGCCCGTTGTGGAGGATCGGGTGGGGTGTAAAGTGGCATTGCCCGGTCCGGGCTGCCCGTGTGGCCGAGCAGGGACGGGGGACTCGGGATGTGCCTTGAGGAGCTCCTGCGGGAGAGCAGCCCCCTGTTCCCCGCACACAACTCCAGAAAGGACAAAGTCCCCGCGTGTCCCTCATCCCCTTCCTGCTCGCACAGGCTGAACTCCGGCAGAACTGGGTCTCCAGCCTAGAGAGACGCCTGCATTTATCAACTAGTTTGCTCGGAATCCCGTTATTTTCGTTCCACAAACCCACGCCGGAGCCGGATCCGCCGGCTCCATCCTGCCCCGGAGCTGAGTCCCGGTGCCGGTGCCGGAGCGGGGCTGGGCCGGGGGCAGCGGGGCGGGATGGGGCGGAGGGGACACCCCGCAGCCCCGGGGACACCCGCACCGCGCCCGGCCCTGCACCCCAATTACCGCCGCTGTTAATGACGG
>WBMV01005960.1:145631-195681 GCA_013396655.1 Campylorhamphus procurvoides | reverse complement strand
CGAGCCGCTCCCCGCGAGTGCGGGGTGTCCCCCCGGCCCACGGTGGGTTGCGATCCGGGTGCGGTGGGAACAGCGCGCATCCTGCGGGGAGCGCCCGGCCCCGCAGCCACGGCCGGAGCCGCTCCCACCCCGACAGCGCGGCCCCCAGAGCGGAGCTGCGGGGACAGAGGGAGGGACGGAGGGACGGAGGGATGGAGGGATGGCAGGAGGGAGGGAGGGTCCCGGGCAGGGTGCTGCGGGAAGGGAGGAGCGGGGCGAGGGGGTCCTCCCGCATCCTCAGTGTGGGAACGGGCATCCCGCCGCGCATCTCCTCCGGGCTGCAGTTTGGCATCGTTACTGAAAATAGAGGTGTTTTGAGACGAGTTCGGCAGATCGGTGGCCCGTACTTGCTCCCAAAAGGAGGCGGTTTTGAACGCACGCCCCAAGGGCAGACACAGGAGAAGTAACGGGAAGAGAATGGAAGTGATGATGCCCTCGAACAACAAATCGGAGCAGACTCACTTTAGCCAGGGCATGGTGGGCACCAAGGTAAGGCACCTGCCTGGAGCCTGGGTACGGACTGTGGAGGAACTGCACAGGAGGAACCTCTTGCACTCTCTGCTGGCTGTTTCCCACCCTAAAATACCAAGAGGTTTTCCCAGCTCATCTGCCCAGCAGACTAAGGAGTCCAGCAAGAGCCAAAGCAGGGTGTGGCTGTAATCCCCAAGAGTGGCCTCGGGGGCATGCCTGGCCATTGCTATTGCCATGAAGTGGCCAGTGGCTGAAATTAAGAAACACCAGAATGAGATCAGATAGTGCCCCCGGAGCCTGGGCATCCGGTGTGCTCTGTGCCCACTGATCAGCCTCGGGAGTGTGAATCCTGGGAGCTGCCCTTGGTGCCAGCGAGCCAGAGGGCTGAGCCTGGCAGCCCCGGGGCAGCAGGAGCAGGCTTTGCCAGCAAACAAAGCCAGGCGTGTTGTGGTGACGTCCCCACCATCCAGGCACAGCCAGACACTGCGTGTACAGTGTTGAGTGTGTGTCAAGATGGAGCAGATCTACAGCCTTCAGAATAGTTTCAGGTGTGTCTTATAAATAAACTATGACATTTATCCTGTGACTAGATTAGCAGAAATACATTATACCTAGTCTGCTCCCTGGCAATCAATTGTTCTGACTAACTAGGGGTTATTTATTAAAGTATTGATTAGGGACCCAGTTCTGTAGTCCTTAAGCAAGCCAGTTCTTTGCTGATAGGATGGAATATTTGATTGAGAGTTTGGAGATCAGGCTTTATGTAATTCTATTGTCATAAGGGAAAAAAGGTAGATGTGATACGGCTTTCCAGGGGAAGATGCATTCATGCCACTTGGAGTTCAAAGGAAGAATAACATGTGAAAACTGCAATCATTGCTTTACCTGAGCACCTTCTGTCCTACTCTCTGTGGCGCAGGGTGCATCAGCTGTCACAGCAAAAATAATAAGTCTAACTGGGGAAAGTGAGTTGCATACTGTAACTGTGAGACATTCCTGGGTGTCTGTTGCTATGGCAGGTGACCAGGAGAATCCTGTCCTCCAAGGGCCAAGGAACCTTCCCTGCTGCAGCCGGGCTGGGCGCCTTGGTGAGCAGGGGGAGCAGAATGTGGCTCTGGATTCTGTATTCAGGTTGTGTTATGAAAAATGCTGTAAATGAAATGACCTTGAAAGCAAAGTCCAAACAAAAACCCTGGCACTAGGTCAGTGACAGTGAGTTCTCTGTCCCACTGCCTGCAGGACTCACAATTAATGTTTTTCTTCAATTTTGCCTCCATTGCTTGCAAAAAATACCTGAGAATTTGAAAAATAAGGTATCTAAATCCAGCGATTTCTGGGGGTTGTTTTTGGCTTTGGGAGGATTGATTTTTGTTTTTTCCCCCTCTCTGTCTCCAGTGGAACAGAAGGCAATGTGAATCCCTTTTGTTTACTTCTTTGTTTCTGCCCCTGACTGCTTAATAATATAAGCAGATGTGTATGGCTCTGCTGTAGGCTGGGGCTAGTTAGTGGCTATTACAAAGTTAGGAGGAAGAGCAACAATCATAAAACCTTGGGTTTGAGAGAGGAGAATAAACTAAGAGGACAAAACAGAAAAAAAAAGAAAAAAGTGATGTAGGAAAGGAGTATACTTGGTGAATGCATATGCTGGAACAAAGAACATTTTTATTCAGTTATGTCTAGGAAATGAGATTTCTAATTGTTTTGACATTAAGATATGTTAAATGCAACATTTAATGAAGGGAATTTTCTGTTTTATTGGTTGTACAGACTCATACAGTCAGGGTGCAAAGAAACATCCCAGCATATAATCCAGTATTGTCATGATCTAGCAATACTAGTGGTGTGCTTATAAGCAGGATTTCTGGTTATCATACATTGCAGATTGTCACTTAAGGGTCCTATATAGATTCTAATTTGCTTTAAAACAGGAAGGAATTGTTTATCTTTGCTTAGTCATCAGCCAATGCAACTTGCATTTTCAGAATGTTTGCTATGGAAAGCTGGAAAACATTTTGGGGGTTACTGAAATTAATTGTAAAGTTGTTTTTGGTGTTTATATCCATGGAAAATATTTCTGGGGGAAGAGACTGTAAATTATTTATCTTGGTCATTTGGAACCTGATATGTATAGCAGTACTGTCTGAAGCTTTAGAAAAAAAAGAAAGATTATTTCCCCTATTCTGACAATTTGGGGAAAAAAAGTAATTTTTTTAAATTATATATTATTGGAGGGTTCATCTTATACTGAGTCTTTATTCATCTCAGAAAATAGCACAGAGAAAAATGAAGAGAACATATGGTGTCTTCTATCAGTCAGTCATCATTACTGCTTCTTCACACTATGTCATCACCCCACAAATAGCAAATGAGTGTGAATTTCTCCCTGCTGAAAGAGGAAAGAAAAAACTGGTTAGTGCAGCCAAGGGAAAAAAAGATAATAAAAATTACAATAACATCAACTGGAAGATTATATAAAATATTAAAGACAATGAGAATGCAGAGGGAAAACCCCCTAAACTGTCAAACAATAGTATCAAACCTGGAAATGTTGAGCTGGAATAGAACTCATGAATTTCTCTTGATTTGATAACCAAGCCTGAAATATTGATGGGACACAGTCTCTCTTGCCCATTCTTTATGAATGATTCTCTGCTATTTGTGGTGCTCAAACAGACAGAACTCAAATAAGAACTGCAAGAAATATAATGTAATAGTTTGTCTCTGGGGCATCCATAAAATCTTGAATTTCCTTTTTAAGCAGACATCTAGGAAAAATATAATTTTATTTAATTCCCTGATGTTCCCTATTACACTTCTAGTGTAAAGGTTGCAATTCAAATCCTTATCTGCAAAGCCCCTCTGCCATTCTTAGTCTCTTACAAAGAAACATATGACAAAGCAGCCTTGGAAACAGCTGCCATAGGAACTTCATAAACCCCAACACTGGGAACATCCATCCCAGCTTTGGAAGGGATTTTTCAAACCCACCATCCTACAGGAGAGGCAAAAGCAGTTGAGGTTTATGGGGTAAAAAGCACACATACATATGTGTGTATGTGTGTATTTATCTGCAATAGGATATATTTCTGGAGATCAGGCACATTTTCAGGCCAGAAAAACTGAAGTGTTCCTGTTTTCCATGCAGCTCCCAGCCTTTCCCCAGTGTTGCTGCACTGCAGAGACCCAAAGGCAGCCCCTGTGAACGAGGCTCCAGGTGGGACATCCACAATAGTGCAACAAAGCAGCAAATTAAGAGCCTTGGTGGAAACTCTAAAGCAAATCTGGGCCAGATTGTCTCCCAGATCTCTAATCCTTCATTCCCTTTGGGTCCTTCCCTCAAGAAGCAGCTCAGCAGGATGCCAATGCCCTGGAATTGAGCCCCATATGTAAGCAAAATGGGGAGCAAGCTCCTCTGCAATCTCCTCTCATCTTGGTGCCCAGCTGAAGGAGGTGTGTGTGAGGTCCTTGATGCAACCACAGTTTGAACATCTTCCTGTGTGGACTCTTGAGCTGGAGTTAAATTCCTTCTATGACCAGCACCAGGATCTGATTATGTTCCTGATGCTGCCTTGGAGTAACCAGGCCTGAGGGAACACAGCTATTCTCGAAAGACCATTTTCCTAAAATTGCTCACACACAAGCAGCCAGTGAGGATGAGCTTGGCAGGCCAGGGATAATGCCAGGTGGGGCTGTGGAAGAGGGAAAAGCACAAGGTCATGCTTGGTATAGAAGGTAATGCTAGATGAGTGATGCTAGGGAGAGAAGAAAGTGGAATAAAAGTGCAGTTTCTGGGACATAACCAACATTTTTAAAAAATGAAATAATTCCATGTACTCTGCCCCTGGAGCAATGCTTCTGCATGGGTAGTATCTGGCCAGAGTTCTAGGAGAGGCAATGTCTTTATCAGACCAAGAAATATCAAGGGGACAAATTGTAGGGTACACAAACCGTTCTTTGGGAACGAAATAGAAATCTCTGGAAAAATTATAGAAACCTCGTAAGACAGGATTGGAAGAAATGTATTAGATCATATCGTTCATCTTTTGGTAGCAGCAGTAACAAATTGTCCCCTGGAGACAGAGAACATCAGTTATTTCATAAAATATAGCCAAAAGGCCCAGAAGGAACAATATGGTTTAGAAAGGGAAGCCTGAGAAGCATTTGATTTAGTCTAAGTGAGAAGAGCCAGACCTACCAGACCCAGAAAGCAAAAAATAGTGTGCCAAACTTCTCTTTGGAAACTCCATTGATTACCTGGAGCAACTGGGGGCTGGAGCTTCTGTCCTTGTTACACCAGGGAGGTGCTGCAAGGGATTGTTTCCACAGGATGTACAAAGGTGTAGGTTGAAATACTCCCCAGGGCAACATAGAAGGGCACAGGGGTTTGGAGTATTTTATGGCCCCTGTTCTGCCCATCCTGGGAGAATGGTGGTTGAGATGCAGGAATTGCTGCTGGCCCTCCAAAGGACCAAAGCTGAGGGGACAGAATTTGTGTGCACCTCATACGCAGCTCCTTATTGGCTGTGTTTGGGCAGGAAAGGGAACCATGATCTGTCAGTGTAGTGAGGGGCTTTGCTGTGCAGCTGTTGGGGTGACACTGAGCAGGTTTCTCCACGTGGATGTGTGGAATAAATCATTCTGGGAAGATGAATTGGAGAAAAATATGCTCAATGTTGGCCAGCGAAAGTGATCCTAGTGGGATCACTCCATCACTGAAGGAATGTGTCACAGCTCTTTCATAGGTGACATAAACAAGTTCCTTTTTAGGCTGCAGGGAACAAGGGCAGATCTCCTGGCACTTGCACTCATTCTTCTCATTTTGTGTGTTCTCTGAGTTGGTGGGGTGACTCAGCAGAGAGGGATGCAGGCATGTCAGGCTGCTCCTGAACAACCATTCTGAGGAGCAGCCAAAGCAAAATAACTACAAAGTGTAGCCCACAACGCTCTTCCCAGGCTCAGGGTAGGCTCTGCTCCTCATCCCTTATCACACACCTCTCTCTTCAGCATCTCCTGCCCTCTGCTCCTCTATCCCAGGGAACAAGCCTTTGTGCTGCCCATCGCACTCACCTCCTGCAGAAACAAGGCCTTTGACCAGACCTTCCTGCCACCTCTTTTTTCTTTGCTCTATCTCTTTGCCCTCATGTCACTATTAACAGTTCTATTTTTTTTAACATAGAGTGTGAAGAATTAATTTTGTGTGTGGTTTGTGCAGAGGGGGCTGGGCCTGCAAAGGAAGCCAATGATTCTTTTTCTTCCTTCCACCATTGTTTTGCATCCATCGTGTTGTTTGCAGTAAGCAATTAAAATAAGTACAAGTGTTGTGGTCAGCTGGGATTTCACCTAGTCTGCTTGCTTGAACATCCCTCCTGTGAGATGGGAATGCATATCCTGGAGCTGCTCTGGGATACACAATTTCACTCCATGGTGCTGCTCTCTGTTTCCCCTGCACTTCCACTCTCTGAAAGACTGAGAGGAGCAAAACCTGGGGCAAAGGGGCAGCCATAGGTTTGGGCCTGGATTTGCATGACCTCATTGCCTGGGTTTTGTTTGCAAACCCAAGGGTGCTTGAGATTCAGGTCACTTCTCTCAATCCCCCTGCAGTGGTAGGCGTGTGTGAATGCATCACAGAGGAGAGATAAATGACTCACATTATGATCCATCTTTATTTCAAAAGCAAGAGGGTGGCTTCTGTGTTGCAAACCCCTGTTGATTTAATATTTATTTTGCAAGGCTGGGTGTGGTTTGGGCAGAAGTTCTATGTATCTTAACACAGAGAGGGTGAGGGCAGCACAGACCTGCAATGTTTAGTTTGGCCAGCTTCTCAGGGGAAAGCTAACAGAACAATTAGGGGAAAAAAAAGTGAACTATCTTTGGCCTGTAGATTTTCCCCTGATTCTTCCCTCTCATTCTCATTTCTGAACAGTCATTGTCATCTCATCTCATTAGGGGTAATAGAATCTCAAGGGTAAGGAGGCAAAAATCCTGGCTATGACATATGTGATGCAAACTAGCTCTTATTTCCTTTGTAAGCCGGGGATTCTGGCACACTGTAGCAGATGTCTTGTCAACTGAGGAATCTGCTGTTGTCCTTTCAAAATCAGATGTTGCCTAGGTGCACTGGTTTTCCTTAGGGCTACAGCAGTGATGCTTCCAGAGTCAGGCTCTCAGTCTTCCCTGAATTTTGAATCATGAAAGCACCTCCAAGGTCATTTCCTGGAATACCTTTGGATTTTCATCACTTTGGGCCATCTGGACTGGATGAGCAAGGTGGTGTCAGTGAACTCCTTTGTGAACAACTATCCGTATGACAAAGGGAAGAATGTTGTGAAAAGGGGAGGGAGAAGCTCAGGGCGGGCTCAGGATTTCAGGTTTATTTTGAACCGAGCAATGTAACCTTTCAAATTCACAAAGCATTGTCAGCTCTTGTAATCCTTTATTAGTCTGCTTGGGTTTGATTTCTTTTTCTGTTTTTACTATCTGGGGGAAACCAGATTTTGGCATCCTTTAGTTTGAACATTGTCAACTGTCATTGTTAGGAATAAGGCGAGGAAGAATTCCTTATGTGAGCAAGATTTAATTGATTGGGCACTTGGGGAGAAGAAAAAAGGAGAGAAAAAGAAAAAGGAATATCTGTAGCTTGATTCAGGCATTCTGTCCGTTCTGGAAATAAAGGAAGAGAGACCACAAGCTGCTACATTTGTGTGAGGGCACTAAAATAGCAGCTTGTGTTTACATTTTAACTTTCCATTATGAGGCTGCTGGCTGTGGAGCTGGAAGCAGTTTTGGGATGGGGCGAATACCTGGTTTGTGGGCTCTGATCCAGTGCCCTAAACAACCATCATCCTTTTAATGTCCATGCCAGCTTCTGGGGCCAAGGCTTATGGCAATGGGGATCTCATTGTGTCTTTGTAAGTGCCATGAAATGAGAATGGGTAGAAAAGAAGAGACACAAATAATATTTGCTCTCTCTCAAACTGATTTTATATGTACAGTGAAAATGGTTGGTGACTCTTTGTGCTACTGTTAATTCAACACTGCACTGAAGTTCTCCCTCATGTCATCCAGGGCCAGGCTCTGCCCTCACATGCATTTTGGGTGGTTTCTTAGTATGTGTGTGTCTCGTTGGGCTCCAAGTGTGATATGGCAAAGCACAAAGCAGTATTTTATAGCCTGTCAGACCTGAAGCATCAACTGAATGGTCTCACTCTTGTAGCTAATCTGCTCACACTCCTCCCTAATGCAACTGATCCCCTCGATGGCTCCCCCCCCACAATGATGGCAAAACCACAGCTATATGCTGGAGGTGCCAGTGGCCTTTCTATTTGAGTAATTCTTATTCTAGTTCCAAAGCTGTTCCTGGGGTGGAAGGAAATCCCCTCCTTCCTCTTCTCTCTCCCTGGGTTTTTGGAGGGACCAAATTAAGACCTGACTCCAGGCTGTCACTTTGCAAATCAAGCTGTTTCTAACCAACACTCGGTTATTTGCCCTCCTGCACCTTAGAAAGCAATGCTGGAGATCCCTGGTAGGAGCTCAGGGTGCCATGTGAGCCCTTCTTCATCGAGCATGCAGCTTGCAGTGCAGCCTCGCTGCTCCTCGGCTCTCAGAATGCAGGAAACTTTTTGTTTGGTCCCACGGGGTCCTTGAAGTTTATTTCATTACAGAGTATAATATCTCCTAATGGAAACTAGGTAATAGACGTAACAAGAACTAGCAAACAGGAGATTTTGTGTCGAAAGAGAATTCAATTTTAATTAATCTGCTCAGAGTCATTCAGTTGAGTCTTCAGAAGAAAACTATTTTTTTTTTTGCCTACAGTTCCCTACACTGATCCTGCATATTTTAAATCTCGAACTCAGTAGTCTGAGAGTACAGCTGAATAGAAAGGAAAAGATTCATGTTAGGCAACAACTTGGGGGATTTCCTTGTTTACAAGAACTGGATTTTTCCCGTTAACTGGACTAGTGTGGTTTGGTGAGAACAGGAAGATCTTTACGGATCTTCCCGTGTCTCATTCTCCCTCCTTCCCTCCCCCAGTGCATGTCCAGTGGTATGTGTGTCTGTGTGTATCTGTGTAAATACTCTGCAGGCTTTCAGGAACAAGAAGACTCCTTTTCTGACTCTTAATTGAAACGTGAGAGACACGTTGCTTTGTTCCCTCCTCTGCATCCCTTCAGCAGTGCAAGAAGAGCCCTGTGTCAGCACGGATGGGCGGGGTAGACATGTGCTGAGTCTCTGTATCTACAACCTCCAGAGCCAGATGTCATAATTCACACATGGGTGACAGCCAGTCTAGAAATGATTCTCTTTAAAGTGGAAAGGAAATACGCAGAGTGTATAGACTTGTAGTACTATCTCCTTCTAGCTAGTTCTCCTCCGCCCTCTAATTTCTCAATTTTTATTCTCATTGTGTTTAGGGCTGAAAAAAGAATTTCTTGGCAGCACACTTATTTTTCATTGCTTTCAATTAAAGGGCTTTTATTTGTCAGATGATATTGTATTGGTTGTGAAGGGAATACAAGTTACCAACATGTGCTCTGCCCCCATCCAGCTGGGGAAGACCTCTCCAAAAAGGATGAGGTTAGAAGGCAGATTGGGATTCACTTGCTTTAGGTGTAAAAAGCACAAGCTCATGTAATGTCAGAGCATGTCAGTTATCTATTGACACCCATTTTATGCAGAAATGTCTAAGGCTGACCATAAAGCAGGGGGCTGGTTGGCCAGGGGTGTGCAGGCAGGCAGGTCTGTCCATGGGGCGACACGTGGTTCCCACAGAAAGCCAAGAGCAGCACACGCTCCTCTCCCTCTCTGATTTGTGCTGGAGCCTGTAATAGAAAATAAATTAACATATTTATTTTAATCTCAGGCAAGGAAGTGTGACATATATTGCTTATCTGGCAGTGCAGGGTGCCTGTATCATCTCTGGCAGAATGGGGAACACGGCGGCGAGCGGAGACGCCTCCGCAGAGTCGGGGCCTGATGAAAGGTGTGCGGTGCAGCTATTGAAGGGAGAGCAGCTGAGAGCTCGGGAATCAGCCTCTAAACGCCCAATTTATTTCTCATTTAATTCTCTCCTTAGCTTTATTTAAAATTGGTTTGATAATGGGAGGTGTCTGGCTTTGGGAATTTAGCGCAGGGAGGGGAGAACACGAAGATTTTGATTTGCTGTTTCTCTAAGTGTATCTAGTATTGCTCTTGTTGTACAGTGCAGCTTGAATTCAGATGCTCTGCTTCCCCAGAGCATAATGGGTAATACATCTAGCCAGAAAGCTTCTCTAGGATGGGGCAGGGAGAAAAAAGAGAAGCAAAGAGTTGAAGGGAAGAGAGTGAAAAGAAAAATGGGTCAATAGAAAAATAGGAAAAAAAATAGTAGAGAGGATAAGAGTGGTAAACAAGAATGAAGGGATAGGGCTTGTGTTAGAAAAAGGACAGGAAAATGTGAAGTGGCTTGAGGATGCTGGGAAATCTCATCTTCTCAAAAAGTGAGACTCTCTGGGAGCCAGAACAAGATGTGATGTTAGAGCATTGCCTTGCAGACTGAGCAATGGCAGGAGGGGGAAGAAAAGCCTGAAAGGAAGCTGAAGAGAAAAAAGAGGGAGTGCTTTGGAAAGTAGATGCAAGTTGGTAACAAGAAAGAGGTGGTGCTGCTTTCTGTGGGGTGCAAAGAGAGTGGTTGTCCCTCTGCTGAGGGTGGTGACAGATACAAATGCAGGGCTGGACCTGCCCTGAGGACTCCCTGCTCTCCAAGGAACACCCTGGAAGGGCTTGGCTGTACTGTACCTGTGGGCTGTTTATTTGACATGCTGTAGAAACTTGCTTTTCATTAAGGGAAGGGAAAAGGTGAATCTGAGATAATAGTGTCATTTATAAAGAAAAGTGTCTTTTCCTCAGCCTGTTTGCTGAAGGAGTCACACTGAAGCAGAAAAGGCAGCAGAAGGAAGCCCCTTGTGTCCATTACAAGGTAGCTGTGGCCACCAAGCCAGCAAAGAGCTTGACCCAGCAATTAGCATCTGTTTTGGGGCACTTTTGAAACCCGTGTTTGACACTGAAGCACTGCTAGAGTTATCCCAGAGGTGAAGGCTGTGGGGAAGAGTCTCCCCACAGTCCCTGCACAGGCAAGGGGGGATTACTAACATGTAACACGGTGTAATACTAGAGATGGACCTCCTTTGGTGGGCCTTTGCAGCAGCAAGTGTTGGGGGCTGTAATTGGATTTATTGAGGCCCTGGACTGCCTCACCCAGGGCTCCTCTCAGCCTGGGGGAAGCAGCTTGCCCTGCCTGCACTAACAATGTGTGCTGTCACACAAACCCTCGCTTTGTCTCTTTTCTGAAGCATGAGAAAGTTATCCAGGGAGCAGATAAGAGGTGAGCAGAGCTAATGACTACACAGAGGACGGGCTGTGGTGTAGAGCAAATGCCTGGAGTTGTCTTCTTTGACTGCACAAAGAGCTGCTTCTCTTCAAAACAAGGCAGATCAGCAAAGGTTAGGATTCTGTGTTCAGCTGCTTTAATTCCTGTGGGAATACTGGGACTGAGAAAAACTGGAGTGAAAGTATTGAAAAAATATAAAAAATAAATAAAAATAATATAAAAACTTGCTTTCTTGAAGATATCTGATCCATGGATGATTCTTAAGAAATATTATTAGGAAATCAGGCAAATAATAAGCAACCCAAGGGAAAACCCCAGCAGTGTTCAGAGTGCTCCTTGACAGGCTGCAAATAGGAGCCTTCTTTTTCTTGAGTCAAAGTGATGGAGAAATATTAGGAAAATCTGTTTAAATTTTATGTTGTTGTATAGTATTGGCTGGCATCTCATCTGCCACCTGTTAAAGAACAATGTTTAGTTAAAGCATCCTTTTGGGCATCCTTTACAGCATCCACTGCCATCCTTTTCTATTTGAGCATGTGTAATTTAAGGTCATTTGAAGAACTAGCAGAGTGAAACAAACTGTCTGAAGCACATAAGGTTATTTCCTCAAAATTCAGGCGTTAATGACATGCAGAAAGGGGCTTGCTTAATTTGCCCTGGGCAGTCTTGGATTTTGCACTGTTTCTTTCAGTCCAGTTTCACATACAGTTGTCTTGGGAAGGGAACAGTCACCACATTTCCTAAAGGGGACAGGGGCAGGTCCCCTTCTGTGAGTCACAGCGACAGTGGGGTGGCACCAGCACTGTGCTTGGAGCTGGCTGTGAAGGAACATTTCTGCAGATGCTGTGTGTACCAAGTGAGGCTGAAACGAAGAACCTTTAATTTCTGCAGCATCAACTACGAAGAGGATTCCACTCTCCCCCACCCCCATCTCACAAGCACTTGGCTTAGAGTGTGCTCTGACTCAGGAGGCAGATTGCTGGTAGGAAGTTCAGAGCCCCTGTCTCTGCCGGGGGGGAGGCTGGAGCTGTTCAAAACCCCTTTTTCTGAGAGCACACAGCCTGGTGCAGGGCTGGGTTGTGAATGCTCTGGGATCTTCCCTCTCTCTGGCACAGACTTTGCCTGAGGTGTCATGCCTATTTTAAAAACCCCTGGGTTGTTTTCTTATGTTTCTTGTTGGCGTGTGAACCACCAGCCTCATGCCTTGGGTTCCTGCCCAAGCTGTGAACTGTGATAATTAAACCGAATTCATGATTTGTGCAAAATATGCTTTCTCTCCATCTGATGCAGGGTTTAGTGACACACAGCTGTCCCAGGTGACTTTCTGAGAGGATGAGCAATCTCCTAATCCATTTTCCATCCGCATCCTGCTCTGCAGCTGCGTTGGTCCTACGGCTGAAAGGCATCTGAATGTCACTGGTAGAGGAAACGTGTCAGGTGCAATCATCCGTACTGCCTTTGGCAAATGCAGTGGTAGGATCAAAGGTCTAAAGCTCCAGTAAACAGAACAAAACAACAGATAAAAAGTCTTAAATAAAATGCCATAACTCAGAGCTTGTGGATGGGCACATCCTCATCCTTACTTCAGGTTTAGATTTTCACTTGCTCCCTTTATTTCCTTTGTTTTTCAGCTGGCTTTGCTATGGGTTTTCAGGAACATTATTTATGTTCAGGGGCTGTAAAATAAATAATCAAAATCCATAGGTGTGTAATTTGCCCTGTATTGACAAGGTCTGACAGCCTCCCCACTGAAGGCATTGCTGTCTCTGCAGTGCCCACACAGCCAGCAGAAACTCCGGGGTGGGAACATAAAGCTGTGAATTCTGAGGAACTTAAAATTTTGAATTAACTCTTCTGAAAGTTGCCTTTATTTGGAACTTTCAGAACCTGGATCACCTTGAAGACATCCCAACAGCCCCAAGGGTGCCATTACACTGTTGGGCTGCCAATTCTCCAGGGCATGGACCATCTCATCCCAGGGAGCTGATACATGTCCTGCCCAATGGCCCCAACCGCACATGCAGCTCCAGGAGCTGCTGCAGCCCCTGTGCTGTGTAGCCACAGTAAGTTATGTGATAGCAACATTCAGGGAATAGTGTCACCAAAAGCTATTCCCATGCCAACAGCCTCAGCAATTTTGCTGTAAAGCTCTTCCAAAAAATGATGGCTGAAATAGGAAGAAAGTCTTTATTTTTGTCAGCTTTTACTTTTGATGGTCTTCGAAATAAGGAAAGTTATTTTTACTCAAGCTGTCAAGGAAAAAATATTGTGTTGAAGCAGAGACTGATCTTAAGACATCTCCAGCAGGGCAGGAGCTTTCAGGAGTTTCCCACATTCAGGCACTTACTGGGGCTCTTGGCTGCACCAGCTTTCTCTTCCAGCCAGGTTTTGTCGAGGAGCTGGAAACGTGGACGAAGCAGAGCTCCATCACCATGTAGCCCAGGGTATGTGGGAGCAGAACATGGGTGTTTCTCCTTTCATGCCTCTGTACTGGGGAGAGCAGGGGGCACCACTGAAAGCTGCAGAGTCACTGCTGAGCAGCATTTTCTGCACTTACTGCCACAGCCAGCAAATACTGAGGTTCAGCTGGGGCTGGGCCTCCAGGGATGAATCCTCTGCAGAAAGGGGACACCCAAAACCTCTGCCATAATAGCTGAAGGAGAGAAAGTGATGTGAGCTCAGCTGCTTTCATGATCTTTCAGTTTTCAAAGGAGCAGAAAACCTGCCAAGAAAAAAACGTTTGGCCTGTTTTTGTGTCCTTTAGGCAACAGGCAGCATGCATGGAATCCTGCTTGGAAGGACCTTCTGATGGAAATGGCAATGACCATACCTTGTCCCAGCAATACTCTGCAGTCACAGCCAGGCAGTGCTTCACTGGAGGGATGGCAAATGCAGCCCTGATTTAACATGTGTTAGGGGTGGGGGAGGCAGGTCCAGGGGGTGACATCCCACGACCGTGTCCCCAGGGCTCCCTGTGCCACCTGCGGCCACACAGCACCTCTTTGCCCCATCACAGCTCCTCTGTGGGGCCTCCTGCTTTGAGTCAGATGTTCTTGTCTGTCTGACATGTGAAATATCTGAAGCAGGTACAGCGTTAACAACTGGCGTGTTAGCAACTCACGTTGAGTCTCAAGAGGAATTGGAGCCTTTGGAGCTAATACAGCACACAGCAGGGGGAGGGAAGGGGCACGCTGGAAGGGGGCTGTAGCTGCTGTTAACAATGTGGCTTGTCTGGGATCTGAGAGGGTTATTAAAAGCTGCTCTGTTTTACATTTTGCCTACTCATATCTGTACTTTGCTAAAAATGTGACATGAAAGATGCAGAGCTGGATGCTTCAGAAGTACCTGGTTCCAGGAGCATTGACTTAGATGTGAACGCCTGAATTTCATCACGCTTCAGGACACCTCCCTGAGCACAGACACTGCAGGAAGTTAAACACAAGGGAGAGATGATTTCTTTGTTCAGCTGCTGCCAAATGATGGATACGTAACAATGCGTGTGTCTAAACAGACATCAATATTTTTCCAGCCATATTTTGTAACTGTTGTTCTTCAGACTGGTCATAGTCTGAAGGAGGGGCATGCCAAAACTCCTTGGTAAAAAACATAAGAAACTTTAAAATAATTCTATGAATGTTTGCCCGTGCCCATCTTCATTTCCCCCATCCTGCTCAGTTTCTTGCCCTGGGCAGCCAGAGGGAAGCAGCATCTTCCTCAGGGCCTGAGGACTGAGTCTTGGTGCTCTGCTTAGGAACAGGTAAATGAAGAGCTTGATGAGGAAGGATAAACACGTCAGGATAGTCAGCAGTACCAAAGAGTCCCCAGAAACGGCCTGCCCTGGGAGAAAGGAGCTGCAGCAGAGATGCAGTGGCCATATCCTGCTCCAAGTGGGACCCAGCAAGCCAGGATTAACTTCATGGAAGTTAGCAGATGCTCCAGATTTGCATCAGCAAAATCACAGATGGAATTGGGTTTTCTGCAGTGTTTGGAGGACAGTGTGGATCTGCCAGCAGAGTGAGTGCACTTGGATCCAGCCCAGCACTGGTGGGGCTGGGCCACCATTTTACTCTTTTTCAGTTTTTAATAATTCCGGATTTTAGCACGCCCACTTGTTATTGCAGTGTCTGACAGGGGACCTGCAGGAAAATCCAGTTTTATTGAAACTGAAAAGGTCAGTTTTGCTGAGCATTTCCATGGTGAAAATAATAAATTAAATGTATTCCGACTCCTTAAGCTACCCAGATCCTTGGCTGGGCTGACCAACTGGAAGATTTTCCCCACAAGCTATTGTAATAGTATCTTGTTGCACAGCTTTTATGTGGAGGGTGGGCTCGAGGTTTTTGTCAGAAAAATATTTTTCTCATTGTTGGGCCATTGTTTGGCCTTTGCAGTGCTGTCCATGGCCAGAGCACTGCCACAAAACCTTGTGACAGCATCCCAAGGCAATGGGAAGGCAGCTTTGCACTGCTGCCATTGCTGTCTCGCCTGGGACTCCTGCTGACTGTCCTACTAAGGGGTGTTTTGTGCAAATATTCCTCCTTTTGCCCCTTGCAAATGCCCCACCTGGGACTCTGCTGTTTCCCACTGATGTCAGTGAGGTCTTTGTGTTTGCTGTGGGTTGGGTTAGTCTGTAACAGGGTACATTTTATTAGGCCCCATGTTGGTCTTGGTTGATTGCTGAGGTGAGTGTGATCTCTCTGTCATTCCCTGACCACTGATGGTGTCCACAGCTCCTGTCTCCAGAAGAACAAAACAGTTCTAGAAGAAAACTAACCAGGAAATGTCCCTTCTCTGAGCTGTCTGCAAAGGTGCAGGAAATCCCTGCCCCAGAAAAGGCATGATGGAGCTCAAGAGACTTCTCTGTGCAGGAACACATTTCTTGTTCAGCCGTTGTAACTAAATGCCCAGTCCTGCTCTATGAATTTTCAGATAATTTCTCATCACTCTCACATACTTTCTATATTTCTTCTCCCTTTTGCTTGTTACCGAGGTGCCATAGGCATAAAACTAAGATCTTCCTTTTTAAAAAGTTCATCTGCTCCTACCACTAGCTGCTAATTAGCTCTTTCTTCCCATAATTTTGATAAAGCTCTCTCAATAACCAGGCGTGGTGGCATCTCCTACAGGGTTTCTCACTTTCTATGGTGTACAGGGCTGTTGCTGCAGAAGTCCTTTGCAGGATCATATAGAAAGGGTTCCTGTCACTTCCCCTGACTATTCTGTAGACATCATCTTGTGTCTGAATGATCAGAATGGTGTAGAGAAGTGATGGCACTGGGAAGGGAGAGTTCTGCTTCGCAGTTAGGCTCTCACCCCTGTCCTGGTCTCTGACGTCCTGATGTCAGGGATGTCAGGACTGTGACTCCCCTGTTCTGTCAAAGTCTTGTGTATTGTGCTGGATTTCAACCTACAGACCATCTGAGTGCAGAGGATGGGCTGGCAGTGGCCTGGTGGGCTGGTGGCATTGGTGGCAGGTGCCCATGGGGAGCCTTGGGCACCAGTGAGATTGCTGCCCCCCAGTCCCACCAGCCCACGGCACTGGAGGAGTGGGGCAGAGAGGAGGGGAGAGCTCCTCAGTGGGAGATCCCCTGCAAAGACCAGGACTGAAGTGATTTGATTTCATAACTTCCTTTGCATGGATGTTTGTAGCTGGAGACAATGCCTGAGCAGGTGAGCCAGCGCTGAGGTCCTGGCTGTGCTCATGGCTTGTGTGCTCGGGGTGCTGGCCCGTGCAGTTTGCTCAGGCAGCAAGCCCTGGAGGACACAATTGTCACCTTAATGTGAGACCTGCCTGGGTTTTATCAGCTTGGATCTATGCCCTTCGCTCCCTCCTGCCCCACACTCTTTATCCCAGCTTCTCCTTCTGCTCTGGTTGCTGCTCACCCCTGTGTGACCCTTTTACCAATGATGCAGCTTTTCCCTTGGTACAGCAAGAAGCTGGGCATGGCTGAATCTTGTATTTTACTTGCAAGACACAACTGTATGTAAATTGAGGGAATTAGCTTTGGTTGGGTTTTTTTCTTTCTTTATTTCTTTCTTTTTTCTTTTTTTTTTCTTTATTTCTGCCCACAGTAGACTGCAATGTGTATAACATGGTAATCCTTGTATAATATCCTCACAGTTTTTATAGCTCCCAGTTTTCCTGTATCCTGATACCTGCCAGTTTCTCAGTGCACCATATGGCAGTGTGTAGCTGGTGGGAGGCTGGGTGGTGCTCCTTGTCTCACCTGCCTCTCCACCCTCCATCACAGCTGCTGGCTCATGCAGAACACTCTCCCCAGTGGGTTTTTCCCACATTGCACATGCTTTAAAAATTCATGACCCAATAGTTTTTAGCTATTCTGGCTGATTTCAGAGGCATTCTCCAGTCTATACAGCTAAGAGCAGTTTCATTTTGCATTCCATGTGACATAAATTGAAGACTGAAGACCTGGAAAACCAGTAGGTTGAAGACTTTGGTTACCCACTGCCCCTTGGAGTTTGTATTCACATCATGTATGCACATTCACACACACATGTGCACATACTTGCTTACTCACAAGAGTTGGGCTGTTTATTTCTCAGGGTAGGCAGTTTCTCTGTTAAAATCTTAATGAGTTTTGTTTTTTGAAAAGAGAGTACCCACAAGTTGATGTGCTTGGCTGTTCTCCGTTATGCAGGGACAGAAATCTAAATGTAGCCAGCAAACTTGGAGGAAACCAAACATCTTTGTGACCAAAATGATGATGTAGCAAGCAGCTGATTTAGTGTCACTTTCTTAGGGAATATGGCGAACTCTGCAGAATTATCCATTTGCTATACAAATGAAATAAAATGGGTCCTTGCCCCTTTCTCCCACTGCATAAATCCAACCCACTGTGGCAGAATATTACTGTGATGTATGGTATCATAGGAAACAATTACTGAGATAGAAAGAAAGAAGAAATACTCAAAAATTAATATTACCAATCGTTATTTACAGCTGACTTGTGGGTCCTACATGTACTAGGGAGCTGTACATGCTCACAGAAACAGCCCAGTACAGGGAGGGAAGGAGAGGAATTATCCCCATTTGGAGCGTAAAGACAGGAGGACCAGGGATGTTGAGAAAGGCACTCAGGATGAAGCAAGGCATCTGTGGCAGAGCTGGAGCTCACTGCAGAGTCCCAGCACACCAGGGCCTTATCTGAAAGATCATCTTTCCCCTTGTTAATAATGAATATGATCTTTCAAATAAGATTTTTATGTATGTTTACATTTAATAGCTCATCCTTCAGGAAAGACTCAATCCTGCTAGGTACTACATCAATTTGGGGTGGTTTAGATCTGCTGGGAGCTGAGGATGCTTCTCTTTTCCTGAATCAAGCCCTTCACAAAGCTGATGCTATTGACAGATTACCATTTATAGCTTTTTATTGCTTACTGTAGGTTTATTGCAAACTCCTTTCCTGCTTCGTTTTCCTTCCCTCTCTCAGAGCAAACATAATGTACAGCCCATGTAAATATAAAACATTAAGCAATTACTGTGTTATTTCAGATGCAGCACTAATAATACATCATTTCTGAAAAGCACAGCCTCCCATGTAGGGCACACTGCACCGGTTGTGTCGAGCAGCACTCCCTGGAAAGTGAGCTCAGCCATTACTGCTGTATCCCTGAGTTATTACTCACTCACCCCAGGAAACAAAGGGGAGTCCCGGAGGTTAATGTGGTTAGTAAAGCAATTTGAGGCAGATGAGCTTGAATCTGCTTACACAGTGCACAGAAGATATTTAAACAGCAGAGCTCCGTCTCCCGCTCCTGCCTGTGGCTGCTGCATCCCTGTGGTGCTGCTGCGAGGGCTGCCAGCCTGCCCTGGGGGATCTGCTGTGTGTCAGGGTCCTGGGGCAAACTGCCTGGCACCACCTTGAGGAGCCTAGCTGAGGGTTTGTGCTGAAAATGAAGAATTCTGAATTGGACTGGCTGCAGTGCACGTCTGTCCTGCTCAGCCCTGGGATATGTCCTGGCAGTGACCTGATGAGTGTGGTGAGGGAGGAGGGCAGCGGTGCCAGAGACCAGGAGGGATGAGGGGCAGGGATCTCACCTTGCACCCACTCCCCTGCCCCTGGGAGCCACCTCGTGCCTCTTCTGCACCCTCAGTGCTCTGTGTCGGGGCAGATGGGGAAGGGGTGCTACTGCCTGTCCTCAGGTCAGGGACAGTGCCCCAGCCTTGCAGTGCTCTCAGACAGCTCTGCCCAGACCTGGAGCACAGCCCTGCGCGGGGCTGGGCAGAGCATCAGCACTGTCTGAGCCCCCCGTGTGGTGTGGCTGCCCCTCTGCAGTGCCCTGGTGGCACCAGGGAGTGCCCAGCAGTGCCCACCAGTGCTGGGTGCCCCAGCCCACTCCCCTCTGCAGGGCACACCATCTCCTGCAGGCTGTTGCATTTTTCAGTAAGCGCCAAAGGCACATTGGTAGGGCAGGCTCAGCGAAGGTTGTGCTGCCTGTGTTGTGTGCCTGTTCAGAGGGTAAACAGCAGAATGAATCTCCAGAGCTGTCAATCCAGTGCTGGAGTCCCCAGGAAAGGTGTTTTTTAAAGAAAGGTACAGATGCATTGTGCTCCCTGGGAGTACAGAGGTGGGAAAAAAATAAATAAAAAGCTAGGATGTGCTCCAACTCCTGCCTGTGGAGGAGACAGGAGTGGTGACTTCCTTGCTCCACCAAATAATCCATCTGTGGAACCCGTGATGTTCCTTTGGTGGAATATTAAAATCCACACGGTCCATCACTGGGGGAGGCTCTGAGTGACTCAGTGACTCTGGATAACCTCTGAGCTTTGCCAATCCCTCTGCCCTGCGCTGCACTTTCTGCTTTCACAGGTTTGGGTTGCAGTGGGAGCAGGGCTGTGGCCAGGCAGGAGCAGCTCCCTGAGCTCTGGAGCCTGGGCAGGCTCGCCCAGTGCCAGCCTCGGGTGGCAGTGCTGGTTTTCCCTTCAGCAGTGATAAATGAGGTTTTACTGATGGATTTTTGGCTGGCCTTTTCCAGGCATTTGGCTCGCAGCTGAGCTAGCTGTCATAGCAGTAATGGGACTGCCTAGGATCCTGATAAGGGGTTAGTTTGCTGACGGATTATCTTGCCCTTTCCCTTTTCACTTGGATTGTGAAAAATGTGCATTGTATGTTTTCTTGAAAATATCCAATCCATAATTCCAGTTTGGGACCCTTTGGTGTATGGGGGTGCTTAGATAGGAAGGGTTGGTATGACAGAAAGAGAGACAAATGACGGTGGTGGGCTGTGCTTTCAATCTTTGAACCTTGTTAAATTTGGAATACTAGAGGGCACATCTTTGGTGCAGTGTCCAGGTTTAATTTGTGTTTGTGTAGGAATAAGCAGTGCTCACTTATCTCTGCATCATTTACCAATTACATAAACAACATTTATAATTATGATTCATTTATTTAGATTTTCTCTTGTGGGATTTCCACAAGCACAGAGAATTAGAGAGAATTAAAATAATGTGGCTAGGTTAGTAGCAAGGCATTATTTCAGGCTTGCTCTGCCTGTAGATCATTCCCATTTGACTCAGCGTGAGTGCTGTGGCCACAGTGTAATTCTTTATGGACATGATAAAAATCTCCCAAGCTGAACATTAATTGACAGCCTGTTCAAATGCCCTGATTACAACCTGCAACAGGACCAAGGCAGGTTTGTTTCTGGGGAAAATAATTAAACTTGGGGCACCATAAGCAATTCACCACAAGCCGTGCTCAGAATGTGCTTGTCTTGGGAACATACAGAAATTTCCAGCATTGGGCCTGTGCTTTTGTTAAATTCAGAATTTCAGTGCATTTAAGAGGCATGATCAATAGTTCTTCACATCTTTCTCTTGTTCTGATGTGCAGAATGTGCTGAGCAGGGCTGAGAGGCACAGCTGTGAGGAACAGGCTGCTATTCATTCCTCTGGGACACACTGGCCTGCTTTGGTGAACTGATTATTTTTTGGAGGAAAAATTTTGATTCCTTGTAGAAGCCCTAGAAGATGCACAAATAAATATTTTTAGTTCAGAAGTGGAGAAAATTAAAATGTTTTCAGCTTTTCCATGAAAAGCAGAATGCTGCAGGAGGGAAAACCCCCACATTTCTGCCGTTCCCTGTTCTGCAGTCCTCTCCTCGAGCATCCTCCACAAAAATTCCCCAACGCATTCATAAAAGAAAATTAGAAGGAAAAATTTCAAGCAACCGTGGTATTTACAAAGGGAATTTTTATCAGCTTGCAGTTTGCAGAAGAAAATCTCATTCCTGCAGGAGCAGCAACCCAGACACATCTCTTTTAATGAATTTCAACCACGAGCATCAGTTTGTGATGTATTGGCCAAAGTCTGGTGAAGGGAGTGGGATGCTGATAGTGCTGTGAGCGGGGCAGATTGGCAGATAGCCTTTCTCACATCTTGCAGAGGAAATGACAAATCCCTATTATTTACTATCCTTAAGTAACTTGCCATAGTCCAAAGCTTCTTTCTGTGCTTGGCCAAAGCTCACAGTGAGCTGCAGTGATTTCAGAGTTAGGGATTCCAAGTGAGAATGCTGGGACTGAGCCATGGACACCAGTCCTAAACACCCAGTCCTGATGGTTTGTAATTAGGGCTGCAGAGGAGGAATCCACCTAATTTGCTGCTCCTCTAAGGGTGGCAGAACTGCTGGCCTGTCCCCTTGGGGTCTCGGGGCCACTAAATGGTTAATTATTCAGCAGACATAGGAAAATGGGAGGGCTCCAGCAAGGGCAGTTCCAGCCGGGTGTCCCAGCACCAGGTCCAGTTTCTGCTGGGAGTTGAATGGGAAAGGAGTCTGTTTTGTCCAGGCTGGCACTCAGAGACTTCTCAGGAAATGTTTCAATGCAATAGATGAAGTCTCATTTTGGGGAGGAAAGTTGATTCATTGGCATTTTCTGACAAAACATGCTTTGCCAGAAAATCCCTACCTACTCCTAATGAGAGGGCTGGATCTGCCCTTTGTGTTTCGCGCTTATAATTCTGTCTGGAGATCAGATAGTAATTTTTACCACTGAGTGCAACTTCCTAAAAATCTCCTTAGTATTCTGCAGTTTGTAAGATCAGGAAAAAAAAATTAAAAAAAATTTAAAAATGCTTAGGGGCAAGTTTTCTGCGTGGTGTCCAGGGAGTTTTAACACATAATAATTGCAGGTAGGAGGGTAGCTCACTACACTGGAAGTTTACCTTCCTACCTGGAGATTATAAATCAAAGTGTTTCCTTGTGTAAACATTGGGGTTTTGCTTTTTTAAATCTCAACTTTGTAACTAAGTGGAAGCAGAGGAAATTTTTAATGCAGAGAAGGGAAACGTGCACAGGTGCTTTAATCAAACCTGGCTGAAAGAGCTCAGCAAGGCTTCTGCAAGTTAGCAATGCTACCCTTTTCTGAAAACCATACCATAATTGAATGTAATGCTTGTGCTGGTAGCTGAATGCATTTCCAACGGGAATTAGACCTATGGGATGCAGAACAGTGGGGCATCATTAAGGCACTCATAACTGAGATTGTTGGATTTGTATGATACCCCAGTTTTCAAGGCATCTGCAACATTCCTCCCCAGATGAGCCCAATTGCCTTAAGAAACTCACCTGTGATTTGGGACAGAGGAGTGAGGAAGAAAGGCCTTTGACACAGGGGTTTAGGTAGGGGCAGTGGCTTGCTTTGAGCTGGGCCATCTGATAGTCTCTAATGTTTAACAGGACACTGGGATCTGAACTGTGCCATAGAGCATAAGATTTATTTTGGAGTATACCTAATGCTTGTGCTCTTCAGAGAGTTTTGACTCCCTGAGGAATGATCAAGCTAAATCTAATTGGAATTAAACCCATGAGCTCCACTCTGGAGATGTGAAGTGTGTGGTGAATGTCAGCTCCAAAGAGAGCCACAAAGGACAGCAGGGCCTCCGGGTGGGAACTGTGGAGCTGGTGGGGCAAACAGCAAAGGCTGACACACCAAGATCAGGAGGAATTAAATCCTGTCTCCAAAACACTCGTAATAAGATCTGATACATTTTAGAAGTTTTGATAGTGACTGAGACATAGATAACTTGGGGTGAGAGCTCTTGTTAACTTTGACTTCCAGGTTGCTCCTGGCAACAGTAGTAAGCATGTGGGATGAGTTATTTAAAAGTTTATATAGTTTATATACAGTTACATATAGTTTTATATATAGTTTTGAACGTTCTCAAGTTTCCACAAACTTTTCCCATATTTTTAAGTTTTCTCCTGTTCATCATATATTGCCTGAAATATAGAAGCTGTAATAATGTAAACATTTTCTTAGCTCTTAAACCACCCTAATCTGACAAAACAAATAGGTGCACCTTATTACACTCAAGATACAAGGAAAACCTACAGAACTTAATTAGCCTTTCTCAATCATTGCTAAGTTGACAGGGGAGGGATGAAGATTGTACTAAAAAACCTGTTAAATAGCTCGTGTAAGCTGGAGAAGTTGTTCCTAACCAGCACTTGCAGAATACAATGCCAAGGTCAAAAGAGTCTCTTTGCACAGAGAATTGTGAAAGAACAGAGAAGCAGAACAAAACATTACCAGCTGAGCTCTGTAAAATGCATGTTTTGCTTCCTAACGGCTGCTGCAATAATTTTCTTCTGATTTTGACCTTTGTGAGTTTAATGTTACAAAGCTGGAGCTGGAGCTATGGATTCAGGTGAAGAAAAACAACCTAAAAATACACCTAACTTGTTCTAAGACAGAAAACCGGAGCCTGTGTAACTTTAACGTGCAATTACAGGTGTGCTCAGGTTCACTGGACTGGTTCCTATAGAGAATCAGTTGATAACACTTGCAGTGTTAATTTAAAGCTAAAAGCAGAATTTGCCAAAAGATGAATCAGGCAGGTTTCCTGCAGCTCCAGAAATCTCCTTCCAAATGAGTAGTTTTCTCCTCCTGCTAATTCATTAATGCTCCAGCACTGTGTATACTGTCAGAATGGGATGTGGGAGTTTCTCAGGGTGAATATTCTCATTATGGCTAAAAGCCATGGAAAGAGGGTGGTTGTGAACCAGGCAGTGTGGGGGTTGGCTAGAAATGAGTTTGACTCATTCTGGTTGTGTCTAGATGGTTCCACTGCAGAGGGTGCTGGATCTGAGCAGGCTGTGGTGGCCAAGGGTAGTGCACTTTGATGGATCCAGAGCTGGGTCCTGTGGCTGCAGTGGCTTCAGCTCTCAAAGGGCTGAACCCTCTGGATGGTTACAGGAGATGGAGGGGTTGGGATGGGGGTGAAGGGTTCCTTGCCACTGCCTGTGTTTTCAGGAGCTTCTTTCTGTAGCCTTTGGAGCAGGCTGTGCAGCTAACACAAGAGCAATGCCCAGGGAACAAGGCTGGACAGTCAGAGGTGAGGCTGAACGGGATAGAGGTCCAGTGAGGGAACATTATAAGGGCAATTACCCAAACTTGCCTGATCCTAAATTTTGATTAAGAACAAATAAAATTATATTGCTGGGCAGTCAGAGACTTCTCTGATCACTTTAAGCTTTGCCTAAGGCAATGTATGAATATTCAATGTGATGACCTCTCTTATAATACTGCAATCACCTGAACATACAAATCACAGAGGTTTTTCATCCTTGAAGTAGGATTTGTTTTACTTTGTGTTTTTTCCACCTTGATTGACTGGCACACATTGAACATTCCTTGATCCTTGTCCGCTGATCTTGGCCATGCCTTTCTCATCTTAGGATCTGAAGTAATTTTTTTTCTTCTAACAAAAGCCCCCATCTGCAGTGCCCATACACGCCAGCTCTGGTGCCTCTCTTTGTGCAGGACCGGGGATTCTGTGTTCCCACTGCTTCCTATTTTGTCAGCTGTGGACAAAGAAAGCATTTGATTCCTTGTGTCTTTGCACCAGAGCATTAGGCTAAACAAAAGTCCTCATTCACAGTTCCATGTAGGCCTGTTTTCTGGACTTTGACCTTTCCCACTGCTCTCCTTCAGCCTCTTAGCAAATGGTCCAGGTCCCTCCTGAAGGACAGTGCACTGCTACCCTTCCCCAACAAAAGCCTTGTTACACTGCACAACTCACAGACTATCCTTTTATTTATGCCTGTTTGTCTCTTTCAGAATTGTGCTGTTCTTGATTCCCACTCAGTATAATTTACTGTAATTCTTAGATCCTTTCCTAAAGAACTTCCAGCTAGCCAATTTCCCTCCATCCTGTATTTCTGCAGTGGAGTATTTTTGCAGGCTCTAATTGAAATGCACCCTATTGTTTGTGCTAGTTCCCCAGCTTGGTGGGACCATTTGCAATTCTGATGGTGTCCTCCCACACATTTGCAGTCCCTTCTGGCTGGGGGTCATTTGCAAATGTACTGAGAATACTCTCTATGCCACCTTCCAGGTCACTATGATGTGACATTGAACAGAGCTGGCTCAGGACAAATCCCCAGGGAATACCTTTGTGTTGTGCATCCTTCCATTTTGAACAGTAAACAATCAATAACTCCTTGCCATCTTAAGTCACCCTGTCTTTCTTGCAGCCACCTAGAGTAGTTTAATTGTGGATCCACAGCTCATACAAAAATAGGAGAAACTGTCAGAGACTTACTAGGTGAAGTATATGACATTTGCCCTCCTCCCTTCACCACAAGGTCTGCTGCCTTGTTGCAAAGTTAAATGATACTGTTTTGACATTATTTTCATGTGATAGATTCATGCACAGTGCTGTTCATCTCCTTCATGTCCTCCCTGGCCTTACAAATCACTTGTTTATTTGTTTCAGCATTCCTGACTGTCCTTTCATTCCTCACTCCTCCATCCTGCCCATGTTCAGCGTGGGCACTGTCATTTTCCAATTGTCCTGTGCCTCCTCCATGACTTCTCCAAGGTGAACTCCTAGTGCTGTCCCTGACTGGTCCTGTGCAAGGAACTGGCTCCATACAGGCTGTTTACCTCAGGAACTCATTGGCTGAAGCAATCAGAGAGACCAAACTTACTCAAGTACCCCTGAGACTGGGCTGATGGGGTTTTTCTTTCCCTTTATGTAGATGGTGATAGTGACTTCCATCACAGTTCTTAATTTTTATCCATCTACAGGGTGTTGACGTGCTGATGGAGATTACTGCTCAAAAGAAAGCCTTGAAATCATCAGCATTCTCCTCTGTTTTACAGAGGTATGACACGCTGGTTTTCCTCCAGTTTCCTTGGTTATGGGGGTACTTGCTGAATTTCTTAGCTGTACCCTGTTCTGTGAACTCACTGACCTTCCAGCCTGCTTTGCAGGGTGATGCTGCCTGCCCTGGCAGGGCTGGGCATGCCACGTCACACAGCCCAGCCCCGAGTGCTGGGGCAGAGCCTGGCTGGGCACACAGGGCTTGGCTGCTGCCCTCCCTCCTGTCAGCCAGGGCTGCTCAGGGACCACACAGAGATAAGCATGTCTTAGAGCCACCTCCATCCCTTGTTCTCCATCTACACTGAGTCAGTGCAGACTAATTCAATGATCTGGCCTTCGTTTTCCATTTAGGAGGCAGAAGGCGACTGGTAAATATCAGAGCCAGCCCTTGTCTTCCTGCTGAGCAGCTCTATTGCGTTTCTGTGGCACGCGCCCCTGTGCGACACAGCCAAAGGACCACAGCTGGGAGGAAATTGCAGACAATCAAAGTCCTCTGGCCCAGCTGGTCACTCGGATATATGAAAGAATTGTGTTAATTTATATAAAGTGGCTTTTGCTAAGGCTGCTTCTACTCGAATTTGATTTTGAAAAGAAGAAATTATTCTCCTTACTGCAGACTTCGTAATGCTTATTGTATTCTTCGATCTGGTCACTCGGTACCTGAAGCATCCCACTGCTTTTCTGCTGCTGATAAAATAGTGCCTTTTGTTTCCCCTTGCTCAGGCATGACCTCTCCTCTTGCCCTGCCATCTGCATCTCTGTGATGCCTCAATTTTTGTGGGCTTAGCCAGTGCATGAGGAAGCCTTTGTGGGGGATTTAAAGGAGACCATCTAGTAGATCCTTACATCCTCCTTCCAGTTTGAGGCCCTGACCTCTCCCAGCTGCAGCAGGATCCTTCCTCCAGTGCCCCTGTTCAGTCTCATTCATCTTCCTTCCAGCAGATTTGCCATGGGAACCTCCTCATCCTCTGGGTGGGGAAGTGGCATTTCCCAGAGGGCACCAGACTAATGCCAGCTTCCCTGGCTGCTGGCATGCTCTCCTCTCTGCTACTCAAAGCCACAGCTGGAAAAAGCTAATGAAACTTTTCAACTAACAAAGCACTGCTGCTCCCACCCTCTGCTTTTCTCTCTCTGTACCTCTGTTGTATCTTCCTTTATTTATAAACCTTACACCTCATTTTCTTTTTCATCATTCCTCTCATGCTTGTCACTTGCCCTTTTTAAGATTTTTCTGCACCTGATAGATCTGGTAAATGTGAATTGGATTGCTAATAATTAGATAAATTTCTGTGTGAAGTCAGGGTTAGAAGGTCAAGACTGTCTAGCTCTGAAGAAAACTAGGAGGAATAAATCAGAATTTCAAGTCAAATTTCCTTCTATGTGCTTCCTTGAAAAATAAAAGGACATGGAAATATTAAATTGACAAGAAAAGGACAACAATGCAAAAACTAGTCAGTTTTTTAACACAATATGTCATGAGTGCCTGGAACTTGCTACTTTTTGTCTATCAACATGTAGTAATGTTCATGGAAAAAGGAGTCAGGCATTTATTTATGTGACTAATAAGAACTCATACGATTAGACAAGATTTAATTAATAGAGGAAATTTGTAAGATGTGTGCATAAAGTATGCTTAGGGGTGTGTGTATCCATTTAGAGATAAACCCTCTGGCTCCAGAGCACAAAGCAGCCACTAACAGGGGAGAGTTTTGTTGTAAATCCATGGTGGGCAGCAGGCTGTGCCAAGGGGCTGTGGGCTCTACCTGCAGCATCCCCTGGCACCCAGCACAGCCTCCCCTGGCTGGGCCAAGTGAGAGGCACTTTTGGCAGCCTGGCTGCATGTGGCTTTTTTCAGGGTGGTAAAAGTGGCATCCCTGTAGTTCAGAGCAGTTTGAAGAGGAGTCTCCATGAGAACACACATCTAGAGGGGCTTCAGTGTCCTACAACTATCAGTATTAAATACACAGAATAAGGCTCTGAAGGAGTTTGTGCTTTGCATTCCCAGGGCACATCACAAAGCCCTTCTGCCTGGGAGAGCTCATACCTGGCAGATGCTTCACTGTCCACACACCTTGAACCATCTCCCTCTCCCAGATGTGTGCACATGTATATAACTATATATGCACCCTGAGAAGCATTTTTTCCTATTGCCTTTTTTTTAATATTAAGCCTCAGTATTTTTGTTATTATTTTGCTTTTCATTCCCTCTTTAAAGCTGATGTTAAGTAGCAAATTAGACTCAAAACCAACTGCAAAGAGCTGTCTCTGGCTGATGCAGAACAGCACAGTATTTGAAAATAACCACAACTATGGCAGCAATAGTATTGGCAATAGAGTTGTAAAACTAAGCACATCTCTAGAGGGCTCTACCTACTGAATGATCTAAGACTTGTAAATCTTTTGTCATGCAGCAAAATACCAGTATAACTCATTTACCAGAGACAAGCTAAGGTAAGAGAGTGTGAGTCAGTCCCCAAAAGTGGAAGCACACTCTCATCAGCTGCAGCAAACAGCTGATGGTGGGTGTGAGTTGCTGCCTTGCCAATCTCGGGGTGCACAACCCCAGCGGGGCATCCCCCGTGCCTGGTGTTCCACAGGCTGAACCAGAGACACCTCACCGAGGTGTGTGCAGGGAGGGGAAGGTGGAGGTGGGGGAAGTTCCCCCGTGGGACCGCTGGTGCCACTGCCCCACAGCCTGGGCTTTGTCACCATCCCAGGCTATGGCCAGCCAGGACTGTGCTGCACAGGCACCCCCATCAATAACGCTGGAGGAACAGGTATTACTGTAAGTCTTTGATAAATAGCTACTGCAAATAAAGGGCAGATAAGATGCTGTGATAAAAAGACAAATAGGTTACATGAGATAAGCCAGGAAGAAAACAAGTTAGATAGCTTTATAAATCACACCCAGGAGTTATGAGACGTATGAGTCTGATCTCTTTGCTAGAGAGGCTAATGGGGAAGCATGGGCAGCACCTACAGCCAGGAGAGCTGGACACTGGTAAATGAGAGGCATTTACAGGATATAGGAAATTATTAACCTTTTATCATTACGCTGTTTAGACCTTGCAACTTCAATAGACTTGAGCGTGTGTCTATCCTGCCTTTATCAGTGACTTTAGCTTAAAGAATAGCAAAAATGTTCACAAAGGACTTGAGATCTCTGCAGAAACTCCTGGTGGTGTGAGTAGTCCTTGGAGCTGGTCCAGTATTCTGCTTCCCTTTGCTGTTGAAGTGCCATGTGCTTCTTGGTCCCTCTTGCTCTGGGATCACACTTCACACCCTCAGGAAGCAGGGTCAGGGATTTCATCCACTGCCAAGCTGAAGGATGCACTGCACAGCTCCATCCATATGGCAGCAGAGGAGAAATCTCTGTAGGATCCTTATTTTGCAGGGGTGTGGGGGCAGGTGAGCCATGAGTCAAGTGGGGGTGTTGTCAGGATTTCTGAAAGTCCCTCTGGAGCTGATGTGTTTCATCCCTTTTTATAATCTCCTTGAGCTAAATGACACATTGATAAACTGTCTAGGATAAATAGTGTTTTCCAGACGTTACCAGACAGTGGGGACTTTTTCAATGAGCCTTTGTCACCATTTAAGATCAAAAAGGTTTGTAACCGGTGAAATGGGAGGAAGAAAAAGCTTCTTGATATTGCAGCGAGTGTTTAAGTATCCTATTGTTTAGTTAACATGTTTTGACAGATGTGGTTTCAAGATGCATAAAAGTCTAAAAAAACCTCTATATAAACCTCATCAGTCAAGGATTGGAATTCAGATTTACTTCTTACTGAACAAAGCTATTGTGTTATACCATGGAGCTAGTGAAAATGCATAGCCATAACAGCACTTGGATTTAAAACACAATATACCAGGTGGACTTGCATGGAGTGATCAGAATACTAAGTGTCACTGGTGGTTTGCAATGAGCCTGCGAGATTATTTGTTTTAGGAAGAAAGATGAGTAGGCCTGCTGTAAAAGTGTGAGGAATCTCTGATTGGGGTACACATGGTAGACAGGCCAAACATCTTTCACGATGATTAAGCAGTATCAGACACTGGAGTTGGATTGCTTGTTCTGGTGATGCTGTTGCTCCCTGCGTGCCATGGCAAGTTAATCTGTGCCTCTGGCTCAGCAGTAGCTGGGGGAGGCATTTTGGCATTTGAAGTATGTTTTATCACCTGTTCCCCTCCTCTGATTTCTCTATTTGAAGCGGGGTCTCTGTGTGAGAACAGGCCCCCTGAGCTTTCATCTGCTTCAGGGTTTGACCTACCATCACTGTAATCTCCACCATACAGAACAGAAGGCTTGAAAAAAGAGCATGGCACAATCATCACCAATTTTCTGCTGGGCTTTGATATGGTTTGTACTGCTGTTTGATTTTCCACATTCTGCAAGCTTCCACATGACCTGTACCAAGCACCTGCCGTGCTGGGGGCTCCAGAGAGGAATCTCAGGGGGACCTTGTCTGCTTCTGAAGTTCTGGCTTCTGATGCTGTCCTTGCCTTGCTCCCTGCCGAGCAGAGGTGACATGCAAGTATGCCATGCAAACACGTCATGTGCATAGGAATCCATCATTTTGAGCCTTTCCCATTCAGTACAGAATTCATAGCCCATAATGAAGAGCAGCAATAACAGCCATGCTAAACAATAATGTTTGTAAAATGGCAGGTTTTGGCTAACCAAGCTTCCCAGTGCTGTCCCTCCTTGTTGGCCAGCAGGATCTCCTGGGAGGTTGGCCGGCCTTGGCTGCAGGGAGGTGCTGCTGGAATATGCATTTGGCAGCAAACCATGCTGGGAAAAGCAGGGGCAGCCACTGCTTTGGATGTAGTTACACTTGTTTACACTTGAACTGAGCTCGATCCTCAACTCTGCAGTAGTATTTAGGTTCCCAGTGCTTTGCTGTGTCTGCCATTGGCTCTGGCCACCTACACAAAGAGGCAGTGCTGCAGCTCCTGAGGGCTTACAGCAATCCTGTTAGTCAGGGGTTTGTAGAGGGCTTGCTTTTTTACCCTTGAATATATTTAAACAAGTAGTAGCAGGATGAGCCAGTAGCAAAGGAACTAAGCACAACAAGAACAGCAGGAGAAATACAGCAAAGATGTGGGGGATTAAACAACAGGCATCTTCTCATCTTACCAGCAAAGCTTTTACTGAAATATCTTTACAGAAAGAATTTGACTGGTTCTGATTTTACGCAGAGTGGCATTAAAAATAAATGTAAAATGTTAAGCATTGTAAAATCTTTGTTACTGGAATACTTCAGGCTCCGGCAATAGGAAAATACAGACACTTTCTCTTGTTCACAAGACTGTTGCAGTGGTTTGGGTATTCTTAGGGTAACGGGGGAATGGTCCTGATGGATGGAGGCAGGGTTGCCACTGGTGTGTTGTAAGTCCTCCTGCAGCTGCTAATGAAGAGGTGCTTGCTGCTGCTGTTTGTAACCAAGGAGGCTGAGGGCTCCCCGAGGCTCTGATTCCTGTGCCATCCGTAACTCTCAGTGTAGTGGCATGACATGAGCAGGAAAATGAAGAGGAAAACACATTGGCTGTCTATAAGCATCTTTGAAAAATCAATCCAATAAAATGCCCAATGAATATATTCACCAGTCATTTATGCAGCTCTATGAGCTGAAAATAAAGATGTGAAGGAGGAAGGTAAATAATTTTACAGCTTATTCCAAATAAATCAGATAAGTTGTCAGATCAATTATTTGTCAGATATGGATCGAGCAATTCTTGGTCCCCTGTAGAGGTATGTCAGAGAGCTGCATTTAATTAGCATTAGCTTGGCTCACCAGTGCATGTTGACTGGGCCTTGAAATTCTGTAGGCCAAATTATTGAGCTGCTCAGACACTTCATGAATTTGTTTGTTTGGTTTGGCTGTGCATTGTTAGACGCCCAAATAGCTGTATGTCACTGTTGGGTTTGCTCCTGAAGTGTTTGATTTTCCCTCCTGCCCTTGGCAGATCCTCCACAGCAAACAGCTGAAAAGTAATTTCTGTGAATATCTTCTCATTCCCTTCTATTTACTGTAGCTGATGCCTTGAAGATTTCTGTTCCTTTGTCTCTTTGTTACCCTATTTGATTTAGTTATTAACCTGTAAATGTCTCTGGGAACTTAAAAATCTTGTCCAAATGGACTGGTGGCTCATTATGAATAGAAACAGCCTTTGAGAACTCGTTTGTATGTTTTGTTGGTAGGTACTGCCCTGTTCTTAGGAGTTCATGTCTGCTCTAATTTGAGAAAAGACTTTGATTCTTAATTTTGTACTCAATACTGGGATGCTAACTGACAGCATCTCTTTGCTTTCTTTCCCATTTTAATATACACAGCATTTAAGGGCAAATCAGGCAAAACTGCTCATTGACTGTTTAATTGGAAACTTCAGTAGAAGCTTTGCTGAATGCAGGTGAAAGGTTTGGGCCAGTTACCAGTTTCAATGTTACAGAAATACCGGATGGCCACAAAATGTCTGTGAAACGCCTCAGACAAGCATGTTGGAGGACACAAGGTTCCCAAAAGGAGATGATGCCAGGGAGTTCAGGAGCAGAGGTGGCAAAGAGGCTGCAGGATATGGAAAGGGAGGATATGCACACTTGGGAAGCAAGATCTGAGTACAGAAGGAGAAACAAGGCTTTGACAAATGAAAAATCTCTCTAATTCCCAGCACCCACAGCATCATCTTCAGAGGCAGCTTCTCATTTCTGTTGGCTTTCTCAGAACTTAGACTCATGTACATGTAATATTTGATGACTTAGGCAGAAATAGGTCTGTTTTCAAAGCTAATCTTTGGATTACATATTGAATACATTATAGATTCTCTTCTACTTTAATGAAAAGCCTGTATGAATGCCTTAAAAAATAGAAAGAACTTACATCATAAATTGAACTGAGGCACTTGCCTGAGAATTAGCATGAATACATTGCAGTAAATACTGCCCCAATCAAGTAAGTGGTAATAGCAGAACTATGGGAATATCTCAGCATGAATATAAAAAGACATAAGTGTACTCTGCATTCTGTAGCATTTTGTGCATCTTTGTAAGGGGCAATATTTCTATGGCATTTAAAGGACACATTGTGTGATGCAGTCTGACATGACAGCAAGTCCTGGTTAAACATAGTACTGGATCAAGAACTTATGGCTTGTGTTCAAAATAAATTTTAAAAAATGGTCCTTCTATGGGAGAGATATGGAACTAAGATGTACATGGAGCCCTCTGTGACTCCTAAGCAAATGCATGGAAGATGTGCTGCCCTGTACTGTATCCTCACAAGGACCTGTCCAAAGGATGCATCACAACAATACAGGGGGCATAATCCTCTTCTTGGGCAGTTTTCTCACTCCAGAGTGAGTGCTCTGCCCTGCTGTCCTGGGTTGTGGAAGAGAATGATTGCCAAGCAGAGTGAAATAATTGGGTCAGAACTGTGATTACAGCGTGGTTTTGTTTTGCTGGTTAAGCCAGTATTTTACTCCAAAAGAGCTGAGAATTTTGGATTGGTAACAGAAATGAACAGACAGACTGAGAACAGCAAAAAAACCAAAGTAAGCTGGAAGCCACTCTATGTATCATTTTTCTGTTTTCTTTCCCAGGCTTCGCTGGGCTGTACAAATGTTGCCTTGTTGACACTCCTGTAGCCAATAGCACATTTGCTGTATTTGATAAGGGAACAAGCCTTTTCCACTTACCTGGGAGAATGGCACACTCCAAGTAAAACCATTATTTATTTATAGGACAAATGGGAAGGTACTTAGAGGACATCAAGTATGTAGAATGAAATGCCAAGGTTTTCTTTTACATCACAGATGGAAGTGATTTGCTGTCATGCCTCATTTGGAAGATCCTCATCATTGTGGATGTCCTAAGCCATCCATCCCCATGCAGCGTATCCAGGCCTCTGTGTGCCGTGTTGTCATGGGTACCTGTTCTTATCCATGAACTCTGCTCAGACAGAGCCTAAACAATCACATGCCTACACCGAGAACAATTCTCTTTTCATCAGAAGAGCTGAATTTGGGCTCATGCTCCTCCCTGTCTCTCTGCAGAAGCTTGTTTACTCAGATGCAGCAAAATGTCAGTATAGCTGCACCTCTGGAGTGGGGCTGGGGGAAAGGAGGGTTTTTCTCTAGAGAAGAGGTCTCCTGTGCTAGAATGACTGTTTTGGTCTCAGGGAGAAATGAAGGACCCTCAGAAAATTTTGGGGTTCAGTCCTGTCTCTTGACCACTCCAGCATTTCTGGTTGTGGTCAAAGGTCTGAGTGAGTGCCTACCCGTCACTTGCCAGCTCCTCTCCCTCTCCCAGGAGCAGTGGAAGCAGCAGATTGGAAGTAAATCAACACAAAATAAAGTATCAAGTAAGGATTCAAGCTTCCTGCCCCCTGTTCCACCTACTCCATAGATACTTCCCAGCCTGTGGCCCATGGGTTCCCAGTTTTGATGGAAAACACAGGCTGATCTTGAAATGTGACAGCAATTCAGAGGGAGGGAGAAGAGACTGCCAGATGGCTCTGCTTTGCACCTTCCTCAGTTTGCAGGATAACACTTTGTGATTTGCCATAAATTTATCATTTTCTTCCATGTCTGCACTGGGGAATGAAGCTGAACTTTTGGCCTCTTGGCTCAGTCTTTCTACATAAGACCAAAATGCTGTGGTGTCATGGAGAGAGGATGAAGAAAGTTTACCTCTTGTCTGTGTGTTTGTTCAAAGGGGATAAAATGGGAGTGGAGGTGCTGTGGAAGGAAGGAGAAGCAGCTAAGAGGAATATAACCAGCAGGGCTGGGAACACCCCCTCGCTGCCCACGGTGAGCATCTCATTCCCTCAGAGGCTGACTGGAGGTGTCTTAAATCCCTGAAATCAGAAGGAACTGCTCATTCACGTGATCACATTCTAAGGTGGAATTATAGCCTGAATTGATGAGCTTTTGGAGGTATATTTTTTGTTCCTACCCAAATCCAAATGGCACTTTCTCTCCTGAATTTCTTTGTTCTCTTCCAGTGCAGTGTGAAATGGTGAAGCAATTCCACTGGGGCATGATGGGCCTCTAATGTTCACGCAGAGCAGTAGCGGGATGTGCTGTGCTTTCAGAACTGTGTCTCATTGTCCTCCTTTGCCCTTCTGGCCTCTCTTCAGAGCTTCCATGGAGAAAATTTTAACAATGTTTTGATTCACTTTTCACACTGTAACTAGTAGGAGTGTGATAATATCACATTACATGACTATTTTTGGTAGTTGCTACCAGGGACTAAAGACTAACGAGACTATAAATACTCATTTCATGACCTTAATACAATCCTTCTGGCTTATGAGAATGTTAATTTTCTTTTATGATAATCTGCATAAATATAGCGCACAACATATAGCAGAATGGAAGTCAGAAACTTGCAGTTGGGAGCTCTAATTTTTTCAAGTTCAAGAGAGAATCCAGCACAGAAAACAAGGCAATAGGAAGGAGGCTTTTGGAGCATGTGTCACTTTTGCAGAGAAACCAAGTTTGTGTATGTAATTTCCATATTCTGATTGAATTCTCAGCCAGGCTTTTCAAATTTTACTCCTCAAATCTGCAGTGATGTTTTGGCACTTCTGAGTTCATATCAAATCGAGTGCATGCCTAAACTGCTCAGCAGGAAGGTGTGGCTCCAGCACCCCACACCGAGTGAGCAGCTTCCTACAGCCTGCCTCCACAGCATTTGTGTGCTTCCAGCAGCAGCTGCCTTGGGTAACTGCTGGAAGGAGCAGTTCAGCCCAGGAGATGCTCCATGGTGGTCCAACACTGTCCTGCAACCACCCCGGTTTCACTTCAAAGCGGTCACCCCCAAACCCTACAGGTGCTTTTGTGCCCCTTCTCTGTGCCTTTCCCATCGTTTTGGTACCTGTGCAGCAGTACAGCACATGGCATGAAGTGTTCTGTCCCCAGGAAGGATGAGCTTTATGCAGAGCCCAGGTTTCTGTCCCACACCACACGGTGAGCTGCTCCCAGGCAGGTGACACGGTGGTGGCAGGAGCCCCGAGCCTGGATATTGGCAATGGGATAAGCAATCAGCTATGCTTAATATTTTGCTTGTGATCTGGATGCATTTTATAATTACATAAAAGTGTCAATATCTGTTGCTTTTGCACTCTGAAATCTCTGCCTTTTGAGCACAATGTTATCTGAAGTGGCTTCCTTTGGAGCAGACTCCCACAACCAGCTGCCCTCTGACAGGGCATAAGTGCACAGAACTCCTAGTGGCTATCATTTCTCAGCCATGCTGCTTTGTTCAGAGGCAGCCAGACTTAGGTTGAGCTATAAATTTACTGTAAATGTGCAAGCAAATTAGCTTCTACCCAGAAATGTATCTAAAGCATTAGCTTGCAAACAATTGTGTGTGCAGAATTTCTGTTCTCTCACGAGAGAAATGTGTGAATGTGCAGCCGAGGAAGGAATAATTAAATCCTTTATATCCGCTCCTGTTTTAAAAGTTCTTCAATGCTACTGCAATGGCTAGAATGACAAAGCTGCTTTTGCTACAGAACATATCTAAATGGAAATAAAGATAGCTACAAGTATATGTGCTGTGCCTCATATGTGAGCTCTGGTCAGGATAATAGCTTTAATATAAGAATGCATACTTTCTTGACAGCTCCTGCTATACTGTTGGTACCTCGACAGGAACTCCAGACCTTGAGAATAAATCCTGCCTCTATCCAAAAATGCTATTCAAATGAAAATTGTAATTTAGACACAAAGACATGATTTAAAATAATCTGTGCAGGTTGTAGCAGGAGTCTGTCCTTAATAAAACATTGATCTCAGTCTTATTTGTCACCGCTAACAGGGTTTCTCTTGCAGAATAAGACCTGTCTCCAGAAGGTCTGGTTTAAGCAATAAAGCAGGATGAGGAGGTTCCCTGCTTTCCAGGCTGAGTTTGTTTTACAGGGGAAAATTGTATTAAGCCTGCATTTAAGCAGAAACTCAGCAGGAAAACAAATACCAGTTTCAATCATCTAAGGTTTTATTTTGCTTGGGTTTTTTTGTTTGTTTTTTAATTATAAGACTTGGTGGCAAATCTGCTAGAACTGAAAATTTGCAGTTTTGGTAAAAACGAGCTCAATTTCTTGAAACTTTATGTCAAAAATGTTTTCAGGTCCTGGAGTGAATGAAGATGTTTCATTTCAAGCAGGAGGTCTTTTGATTGTTCTTTTCATAGTCATGAGAATGTCACGACAAATGTGCTTGGCACTGGGCAGGTCAGGAGTTTCCCAGGGGGTGCTGTAATGGGCTGGTGGTGTTTAGGAGGCAAGGGGTTTCTTCACCCCCAAAAGAGTTTGAACTGACATTTCCCACATTCAAGAGATTCATCTGAGGCCTGTAAGGCTGGGATCATATTTTAAGCTGCTGTTCTCCAGTCAGCTTTCTCTCACCAGATTCCAGGTTTGTCCACACGGGAACAAATCAATGCTGTGCTTAAATTCAAACTCCCAAAGCTTGCACATGTGAGAGAAGCTGCTCTTTTTTCTGCTACACAAACCCTTGAACCCTGCACTGCTGCACCACCAATTTTACAGAAGCATTCCCAGTTTAAGTGAAAGGTGTTGAATAGCAGGAAACTTTCCTCTTTTGCAAATGCCAAGGGTAGGGAGAGGTCTGGAAATTGGATAGCAATTTTGTGACAAACAGACCAAGATTTAATACTTTGTAATCATTGCTGCATGTGAACAAAAGGACTTTACTTTGTATATTAAAAAAAATTCAGGTGAGTGGCACCTGTTTCTTTTTGGCTGCCTTTCCTTAAGCTTTCCCAGCCCAGGTCTGTCACAGTGATGCCAGATCATAATACAACCAGAATTGACTGTTCCAGGACTACAAAAGGTAGTACCTGTTGCAAATACTTTGATCATTTCACTTCCCCCCAGCATAGACGCTGCTTTTATGAAGACTTTAGAAAATCCCAAATAAAAATCTCTCATGGGGGAGAGGGTCAAACAAGGTTATGTATGTGCAGGCAAGAGCAGAACTCTTGCACCGGGTATGGAGAGGCTTGTGCATTTGTAGCACCCAGCCTGTCTGTTTATCAATATTATGATTGCTCAAGAAAAACTGTGCATTTTGAAACCCTTAGTTTTGACTTTCATAGTTTTGTCAGCAATTTCTATATGATTGGCAGAACTTTGGATATAAAAGCCTACTTCAAGCACAGAAACATTAGATCAATCATAAGATTTTATAGCTACTCCATTTGGATCCTTTTCATTTGCCACCTAATGCTGAAACAACGGGGATTCCCATTGTCAACTTGTCTAAAAACGCAGAGCAGAAGAGTTACACAGTATTTGTATCATCTGCTGTACACTTTGTGCTAACCTGGTACACAAAGTCATCCCGAAGAGCTCGAATGCCGTGAGACACCCGGTCCTGAACCCTTGGGTGAAGGTCCTGAAGCCTTGGGTGAACGAGTCCAGGAATGTTTCCAAGGCAGGGCAAACAGGGGAGCTCCCACAGCTGGTTGGTGTGTTGTGCTGGCTGGTTGCAGGTGCTCCCTGAGGGGGCTGCACCTGGGGAGTTGTCACCTCAGCCTCAAACCCCTGTGTGGAATGGCCTTATTTAGTGCTCACTCTTCCAAGGGATAGCAGGGATCTGACACTGTGTGTCTGAGCACACCCTTAATTATATTGTTCTTTCTCTGTGTGCTACTGGTAAGGTGAAAATACCTTTTCATTTCAGTGACTGAAGTCTCTGTGCCATCTAACCAATGCCTCACGCAATAAAACTGTCACTCCTTTTATCTCTCCACTATTCCTTTAGCAATCTGATTCTCTATTTTTCATTTCATATGTACATGGGCTGAAAACCTTAACAATATTACACTGTAAGCTTTATCTCTTTTATGAGGTAGATTGCTCCAGTGCCTTTCCAAATAATAGTTATTTCTTCTGCAAGGTCTTTGCTTGAAGACTTAAAAGCTTCATGTATCTACAATTACCATCTGTTAATCCAAGAGTATAGTCAATCCAACGCCTCCATGGCATTAGAAATGGTTTGGAAGTTTTCTCTAATTTAATCTCATCTGCAAAATTTGAAATGTGAATTTCAAGTCCATCAATCATGTCACTTCTATATATATGATAGTACAGTGGGAAGATCGAGTTCGAAAGTTCAGGCACATAATTTGTTTCTAAGCTCTTTTTGGATTACGTGTTATTTATGCTTTCTGCTTAGTCCTCCTTTAAACCTTGTAAATTATCTTTGATACTGTGAAACTGTATTCTGCTAGATTTTTTTCCTCTTCTGGTATTTTATTTTAACAGTAGAATATCTTTTTTCCCATCCTGGTAGAAGAAAAAATTAGGGTAGAAGGGTCAACCAATGCCCTGGATCAGTAGGAGTCTTTCAGTGAACCTCACTGAGTTTGGGATCAGTTATTCAAAAAGGGGGATAGAATTGAGGTGGCATCTCATCATCTTCGGCAGCCAGGATTGAAGAAGACAAGGTAAAACTGGCTTCCTGCTCTCCCTCCAGCATGGTGGGTAGGTATGGATAGGTAGCTGTGTAATGTTTGAGTGGAAGTACTTCTGGAGTGTTTGGGGCATGTGGTATTTGCATTCCTACCATGTTGCTGCCAAAACACTGACTTTCAGACCTGTGAGCCTAACTGTTCACGTGGAGATTTTGATAATTGGATTTTCTGGATGTATTTGACATAATGAAATAGTTCCAATCATCTCTCTTTTACTTTATTTTTCTAATCTGAATTTAAATTAGGGCTTTTGGAGGGTTTTTTTGCTTGCTTGGGGTTTTTGTTGGTTGGTTAGTTGGTTGGTTGGTTATTTGGTTGGTTGGTTTGGTTTTGGGGTTTTTTTTCAGGCCAAATCACTGCTGCCCATACAATCTGCACGTGTTTGAGAGGAAGCTTCTGTTCCCTGTTTGGATCAGTGCTGTCTTTCTGTGGAATGTCCCTGAGCCCCTTCCATCCACAGGTGCAGCAGCACTGTCACACCAGGTACCTGCCTGTGGGTACACACACGTTGCTTGCTACTTCTTCCCTGGCTTTTTAAGGAAAGACCTACTGGTCAGATTGAAACCTGGCTAAGATCACAGGGCTTCAGCCAGGAAAAGGATGATATCCATGGTCTGTTCCCCGGGAGCAGCTGGGAGTGCCTGTTTGAACAGCAAATGCTGTGTGTACAAAAGCTGCCTCCAGCATGGGCTTGGCTGGGAGCTGCTGCTGCTCTCGAATGCTCAGGGGGACATGGGAGGGTGGGAGGGACACAGGGGCACACTCCCTGCTTGGGGGTGTCTGTGCTGCCTGCTCGGAGGGAGAGCTCTGGGGGAAAGGACTCCTAAAATGATGAGTTCAGCCTGCATTTCATAGTGTAGAGATTAAAGGTTATGTCTCTTTACATTCCCACTAATTTTGCTGAGGTCACTGGAACCTCTCAAGGGCTCAGCTGGTTGCCCAGGCACAACTAATTGCAGGATTGAATCCAGTGGATTATATTTGAAATTATCTTTAGAATGGTTACTCCATTTTCTGAAGGTTCGTCATGTTAGTAGAAATCTAATATCTTAATCTATGTTTTGTGTGATCCTGGATTCAGAAGAGAGCTTGTTAAACTTCTATTTGCACTGTTCATCCCATCAAGGTTGCTTATCATTGTTCCGCAAGAAAAGGAAACATATCAAATGAAAAAATTCCGTTTTATAGTTGGCAAATGCCTGTATTTTGTCTTTGTATGATGTGTTGTCATTCATCATCTAACCTTGGGGAAATCATGGGCACTCTAACAATGTAAGAGGCCAATAAAAAAGAAAGTGATTTCAGTAAAATTGAAGCTAGGGATATGTAAAAGAGAAATGCCCCTGGGTAATAAAAATTCCCCATGCCTAATGGCAGTGGCTGAGTGGAGCAGCAGTGCTGTGTACCAGTGTGCTGCCCTGGCTCCCCAGGTGTGCACACACCAGGGCAGGGAGGCAGGAGAGCACGAGGTCAAGTGCCAAGCAAGGGGCTGGGAAGCCAAGTGCTGGGTAAGTGCTCACGTGCCTCCTTCCCCTCTTTGTCAGAGCTGTCTCCTTTCATCTTGCCTCTCTCATTATTACTCTCCACTGCAGTTTGGGCTCAGTTCCAAGGTCGAGGCCAGCTCCTGCTGAACGTCTCCCACATCCCTTCCCTGTTAGTCAGCCTGCCTCATTACAGCCTGCCAGGCTTGTGCTGTGCCACAGCAGTGACACTCCTCTCTCTTTCCTGGGGGCACTGTAGGGACTCTGTTTTCTTTCCATTTAAGAGTTGGATACGTTTTCTGCTATGCCCCCTTTGGACTCAGCTGGCATAGCTTTAGGAGGCTTCTTAATGTACAGCTCCTTAGTCTTCACTTAGTTTTGTGAGAGCCTAGCCCCAGTCTGTGCCTCAGCTATGGCCCTAAATATTCTGAACAAGAAGGCAGTTTTTCCCAAGAAACTGCTTTTCACAGCAAGCCCTGTTCTGCCAGGCTCTGATCCCAGCAAGCAGTGCGGCTCGTGCTGGAGGTCTGACATTTACTGGATATTTCCAGTTTATATTTTACATTTTTGTTTATTACACTTTCTATTCTTACTGCCTCTCGAGCTAGCAAGGAGTGTAAATCCCAGCTTAGGGGTAGGTCAGTAGGTTATGAGGTGAGTGGGGCTGTGTCCTTCCTCCTGGCCAGAAGTTATCACACAGTGAGCATCTGACTGCCTGGGGTATTGCCTGTCCTGCTTGTCTGACCAGCTCCTAAGGAGCAAGAGTCACATGCATAAAACAAGTCATTGTTATAAGAAATCATTACAAAGGGGCAGTTCTGCCAGCTTGCACTGGGAATATGGGAAAGGTCCCTGAACTTTGACACTGGAGTTAGAAAAGCCTTCCAGAAGCAGTAAGTCAGAGCACTTGCAGCACATAAAGCTCCTTGCAAATAAACAAGTCCAGACACAGTCCCTCCTCTTCTACTGCACATCATCCCAGCAACTCTTTATTAAGAGGAGTCTCCTTGTTTTCCATGTGGCATTTTCCATTTGCAGTGACACAGAGGATTCACAGGGAAGGCCAGACCCTTCTCCACAGCAGCCACTGCATTTACTGGCTCCCTGCCCTGCTGCGTTGTCCACTACAGCCAATTTAAGCCTCTTGTCTTCATCTGCGTAGCCTGTCACAGCTCCTAGCGTGAGCAACTGGGACTTTTCTCTTTGAGTCAGACTGTTGCTGAATCAAGTCCTTTGTATCTCCTTTTCCTCATTTTAAAAGGGCTTAGCTAATCCTGTTGGCACTAATATTTGAGCCCAAAAGCCGGGTAAATGAATCCATGATGAGCTCTGTGCTACTGTAGCTGACTTGCTCCAGTATCAAACTAGGTGGTTTAAAAATAGCTGGGGTACCAGTACACTCCAGCACAGTCATTTCTGTGCCTGGAGCAGAGACATGCCCAGAGCATATAATTAGTAACAACTTTGCTGATTTTACTCCAGCTGCACCAGCTGTTTGTTTATGTAGATAGCCAAGCAGCAAACACCCACAGAGCTGTTAACTCTGCAAATCTTCAGTAAGTATTTCCTAAACTACTGCTGACAAATTTCTGACGAGACCTTAATCTCTATAAAATCTATTGGATGTTGTCAAAGCACCATTAGTCAGCCTGTCATTGCGCCCGCTTTGCAGCGTGGCTCAGAGATTTGTTTTCCCATTCTTACTGCAGAAGAGTGAAACTGGGAAAACCTCACACAGCGAGGGAGAGCTGTGTGCAGCCCAGAGCTGCTGCTGAGCTGGGGGATGGCACCAAAATGCCCCAAGGTGTGATTGCAGAAAGCAGCCTGAGCCTGAAGAGGTTTCGCCTTCTCTGTTGTTTATATCTTTGGAAAGAAGTGAAAATTATCCCTTGGGAGAGCATCAGTGTTATTCCTTTTCTGCCCTCACCCATACGAAAGGAAGGGTGGTATCACAAAAGGGGTGCTGCACACTTAAAACATCCAATCAGCTGGAAGTAAATGCACAAGGCCAGGTCCTAAATTAGCACTGTCATGTCACATTAAATATTTGAACTGCTCTGCATTACACCTGCTTTATACCTCCTGATATTCAGGATAAACCCCTCGATGTTCTCACTGAGAGGGAAGCTGGGGCAGGAGGAGAGCAGGCTGCGTGCTCACAACAGCAGACCAGGGTGAAGCCTCACTTCACTGCTGCTTGGCATGTCCCCAGCTCTGGCACTCAGTGAGAACACACATTATTTTCTGAAGTTGACTCCTTTATCTCTGGCCATCAGATGATGTGATCCTGGACTAGAAGAGTTATTGCTGTCAACAGTAATAGATGCAAAAAAAGTCACGACTTTTTCTGCAAATGAAAACCAAACCAAACCAAACCAAACCAAGCACCGCTCCTGCCAGCATACGAAGCAAGGACACCAGGCAACAGTTCAAACAGGGCCCCTGCACACAAACAAACAAAGATGCCTGTCAGGGCTTAAGGCAGAAAAAATGGCACAGCTGTAGCACCACGTAATGAAATTGTACGAGCCTTTTTCTTTCCAAGGATGCAGCCAGATGCTACCTGAAACACGGGATGCTTGGAAACACCACACACACACAGTTAAGCCACACACATTCTTTGAGCTTCCCTTCCAAATCTCCTTAGCACAAATGACATTAACACTGCTGGTGTTGATAGGAACCATGTGAAGCTGTCCTCACAATATTTTAAACTTGTACAGAATCCAAGGGTAGTTTAGCAAAAGCTTTTTTTGAGGTGGCAAATAACCATTTCTGAGACTATTCGTAACTGTGGGGTTAAAAACCGGCAATGAGATTTGAATTTAGAGGCTAGGCAGCAGAAGAGGGTGACTGTAAATATGATTTCTGTTGCCCACCTTGACTCTCCCTGAGCCTAATTTCCATGCACCCATCCAAGTCCCTCTGTAGATACCTGTGCCCAGCATGGCTTGTGCAGGGAGGCTGCCAAGGTACATGGAGGATGGGTACCCTCTGGAAACGAGGCCTGAGTGTCTCTGCAATAAACTGAGTCACACTCTTATCAAACCGGTAGTTTCTGAAAAACGCCTGTAAGTATGACCCATTTTTTAAATAAATGTTAGTCCATTGAGTCATTAAAAGGCAAAGAGATGGATAAAATCCTTAGTGAACTTCATGCTTTTGGCACAGTTTCCACTGCCTGGAGAGAGGCTGTGTATTGTCTTTTGGGGAGAGAGCAGTTGTGTAAAATAGCCATTTTTACAGTTCAAAGGATAACTGAATTCCCTGATTCATGAGCTCTTGTTTTTTATCTTCTCTCTCCTCTAGTATGTTGTTGCACAATCCCCCTGCTCCTTCCTAAGGTTCCTCATTAAAGTTTGCTCCTGGGAGGGGGCTTTGGACACTGGGTAGTGCAAGTGGTCTGACCAAACTGAAGCAGGACAGAAGGTGTAATTAGATAATCTGATGGCCAGTTGCTTGTCACTTGGGTTTTTTGGGTTTAAACTGAAGGCAGGAGCCAGCTGGGTTAAATTTCCACTCCAATGCAGAGGAGATTAGATGCGTGGTTTGTAGGAAAAGGAAGTCATTTATCTCATCATCTGCAGTTGGCACTGAGGGCCAGCCCGGGGAGACACTTTGGGGCAAGAGCACTGATGACTTTTGGCCAGGAGGAGCTGCCCCACCGAGCTCATGTGGTGGCAGACGTGGCTCCATGGCAACCTCCTGTCATTGCAGCCCGACTGTTGTCACCCCACAGGGTCGTGTGAGGAAGGAAGAGCTGCAGAAGCAGCGGCTCGCAGCATTAGAGGGCACCATCAGAAGAAGCATGTCTGTCTTTCCTAGCAATGAGGACAGGGCTCTTTCAAGCAGAAAAGAGAAATACTGCCTATGCAAAGCCTGAAAGAACTCATTTCAGACAATTATGTCTGTGTAAGGGAAAGCAATGTCTTCATTATCAACAAACCACATCTTGATAAACCAGTGGCTTAAAATTTTAGTGCAAGATCTCAGAGTGGAAAATACATTCTATATAAACAACAATTAAAGAGGATTTTCTTATAAAAAAGTGGGAAATCTCACTTTAAATCAGTGTGAAGATATGGATCATAATCTGCAAAAACCTGAAGGCATTAATCTTTTGAGAAATTATTTGCATAAGCATATTATAAGCTTGTTTAGGGATTTGTTATGCACTGGGTGAAGAGTATATTATGCAGACAGTAATGAAAGAAAAAACTTTGTAAACAAGTTCTGTATTATAACTGTACGACATATTGCAAGGGTTTAGGTAAATTTGTGGTACCACAGGGAACTTGCATGAGAAGTGATGCCTCCCCATTGTCCAGATGGTCATATGTCCATACGTGCAGGCTAGAGAGTTTTCTGTAACGCAGTCCAGAAGCTTCAATAGCTCTTCCCACACTTCTGCTCGAGAAGATGGTGCAAAGCACCTTTGGTTGTGCCTTTCAAAATACAGCCAGTGAGCTGGAGAAAGAAAGAGGCTGTGGGCTGGAGAATGAGAAATGCTGAGGAAATAGATCATGAGTAATGAAAAGGAATTTTGTTCTCACATATGGTGTCTCCTGTAGCTTTGGTGATACTGCTGGGGTGATGGCTGCAGTGATTACTACATTCATGTCCTAACCCCACTGTGGCAAAATTTCACTGCAGTACATTTGTTAAAACTTACTCAGAAGGAACAAAAATGTCCATTTCTCATACTAACTAGTAAGAGTTTTGAAAAAGGAAATACAGGATAGTGGCTTATCTCATATACCTGGCAATTAGCCATCACTGAACTGCACTCACATCACACAGCACACTTTTTATGCAGTACAAGGGCACACAACCCTTAGAAAAACAAAAAGGAGCCATGGTGCTGGGCACCATGCAAAGGACACAGACAGACATAAACTGTGCCTTCCTGGCCTGTGGGTTAGCAAAAAACACAATATATGAGCAAACAAACTGAAAACCATTGAGAAGTCTCCTTTTATTGAAGAAAACCAATATGTTGCAATATACAAAATTGATTCTTTCAAGCTGACAGAGATATTACAGAAACATGACAGAGAACATCACGTTGGCTACTAATTCTTAAAAAAAACCTGACAAACCAAACCATCTACAAAAAATAAGTTTTCCAAGCCATTTTGATAGTGCTGTTTTAATACATTTTTAAGAGAGAGTAGTTTTTGTGGCAGCAACTGGTGGGCAGATTGATTTAAATGAAACAATTACAGTCTATAGTAAGGAACCTAAATTAAAAAAAAATAAAAACATTATAAAATCTTGTGAAGATCAATCAATAGTTGGAGAAGCTACCTTAGACTATCTGATTGTCGATAAGCACATTTTGAATATACTAGATTTTCTTACTCTGAAGTTAAAGTCAATGGTGAGAGTAATGAGGCAATGTGTTGCTTTACCTTTCTTGTCTTTTATAATAATTTAGTTCAAGCAGGCTTTGGGAAAATCACACTTTTATTTCAAGATCCAAAAGATCAATACAGCAGTATACATTTTGTGCTCGAGGGAAAATTTACTCAAAATTGTTTCATGATGAAAATGCCAAAGGCAGATGCTTTTGTTCAATCTGTTACTTTGAAGGGACCTTGTAATCTCAATTCCACATTAAAGACTTGTGGCCGTCGTACCAAACAAAGGCAGCTAAGGGTCCCTGTGTAGTGATTCTGTTAAAAAAGCCCCACAGTATTAACACATTTTAACATAGCCAACTATATAATTACTTTGGACTAGCAGCTGATCCTACAGTGTATAAAATACTTTGACTCAAATACCTAAAAAGTCTGCCTGTTGTTCTTTGCCTAGCCAGTGCTCCCCCATGCAAGTGAAAAAGGTCAGAGCATTTCAGTCAGTAATGTTCTACCTTCCAAAATTTTGGAGGAATGTGCAGCAGAAACACAGATCAAGTTGAACGCACCAAAATTTCTGTGCTGATAGTTTGGCATTTCCCATTATTTCTGGTTTTTGCGGTGGTACATACAATAAGGAAGCTTTCTAGATGTTTAGGAAATCAGCTGAAACTTGTAGTGAAGTCATATATCCAGGCAAGGGAAGGTGACCTCAGTCACTCAGCATAGACACTATCCCCTGCTTCATGGCATGGTATTGGCAGCTCAGGATTTCTCACTGTGGTTCTCAGTGTGGCTCTGGATGATCACATCCAGTGTGATCTGGATGATTTGGTCTCTCAGCAACTGTATTTTCCCAAAGCCATAGAGAAGTTTAGATGCTGCAAAAATCAGAGAATATTTAGCTCTTCTTTTGACACCCAACCTGGGCTGGAGGGCAGAAGGGAGAGGTGATGCTCCCCTGGCACATGCTGTGACCACAGCTGCAGTGTCCTTCCTTTCCCCCCAGATTGTATTTGGAGTCCATCTGTCCCTGCTAACTTTGGATTTTCATGTATTGTACTCTAAAAGTGGGGGAACATGCCTTGACCTGCATTCACAATAGTTTTGTAATTTTCATACACTAAAAGGAAGGTTTATTAACTTAGCAGTATTTCTTCTCAGCTAAGATAACAGAAGCACCCAGCACTGATGGTGCTGAACTCTTCAAATCCTCCCTGGACAGCAGCACGCACAGTTAAAATACAGAGGGCCACTGCAGAATCCCATCACCTTGTATGTTGCAGTGTTGCATCTCTTGTATCTCCAAACTGTACAGAGGGAATGTTGAAGTTGCCACAAGTGCAAAATCAGGCCTTCAGCACGAGAGAGGATGTTCCTGATCACAGAGTGAAGTCCTGCCGGGAGATAAGTGACAGTAATGGTCAGTCACACCTTAGTGTAGAGGGAAATGCTCTACAGTAGCCTCTCAGATGGTAAAGTCTACCCTTGCAATATCTCAGTCGCAGAGTCAAATGCAGCGCAGAGTGAATCAGAATTATCTATGTGTGCAATAAAGCTGGTCTTGCTCCCAGTCTGGCAGCCAGTATCATTCCTGTGGCTGGCATTTCAGCTGGCTGTTAGTACAGCCTCCTTGCAAATGAGTTTAATTTGTGCACAGTGCAGAAACCTCATTCTTTCAAATCCTGAGACAGGAGAACAGGATATTTCAGGTAATAAACAACAGAAACCAAAACTTTTTTCCCCCTAAAGAATGTAGTCATTTTCTGCTGAGATTTAATGTTCTGCAGGTAACTTGTAAATCTGGTTTAAGAAGGCAAGTAAAATGACCAAGGGAAAAAAATGAGGAAATTGAAGTAAGCAGGACAGAGACCCAGAAACCCCCTTTTAGAGAGCAGATACTACAATGCAGGAGACCTGTACTCCACAGGGGGCAAGTGCAGGGGCAGGCAAAGGGGAGCAGGGAAGGATGAATACCCAAAGCCACTAATGACAGTATTTGGAAGAGTGTCTTGAAGGCTTTAGTCTTTTCTCTCTGTTCCTGACAGGAGAAGGAAAGACAAAGTGGGTTTCCCTGCCTCCTCCCAGTGATTCTGCCGGAGCCTAAGCAGAAGGGAGCACCACTCAGGGACTGAAAGCAGTAAAATACTTTGCAACAGTTCACATTAATTTTTTGGTTTTTTTCAGTCTGCATTGACTGAAGGAAATTTCTTGAAATTCAGCAGGTTATCAATTGTGTCTAAAATGGGGCTTTATCCATGAATCTGGAGCCCAAAACAAATATTGTTACTTGTCAAATGTGCAGTTCACAAAATAAGTTTTTGATTATTTCATTATATATTTTGTACTAAAGGTCTCTGACCCGTGGACATAAAAACGTAAAGAGCTAGAGAGGATGACTGCTTGACTTTTCTAGTTTTATTAATTTACACGCTCCCACTGAGACTTCCTGAAATCAATCTTGGCTCGTGACTGCCCTACAGCATTCCCACACCATTTCAGAGCCAGCTGTGCATGAGCAGCTCCAGTTTCCTCCCAACTGTTCTGTTCTAGAGGACAATTTGGCCAATAAAAAAAAAACTAAAATGGTTTTAGTCATGCACGTTTCTTAGTAACAGTGCACTGATTTGTCATAACAAACACGAACTTGAAGCTGCATGTATTTTATGATCGGTCTGTGCTCTCTCTTCTCACCGCCCTGCATTCCTCTGTTTCCTGAGCTCTGTGGTGGGACCAGCCCCTCTGTGTGCAGTGGCCAAATATCTCAGGTATCACAGCACTTTCTTTGGAGATCAGCGCCAGACCAGCAGAGCAAGGACTGGCTTTATTTCCACGGAGGGAAGAGGAGGGGTGTGTGCCAGCTCAGAGCTGTCCTTGTCGCTGTGTTAGGGCACAGGGCAGCGGGCACTGCTCAGGGCAGAGCACAGCTCCAATCTCCCCTTCCTTATCCACTATTTCATGCTCCTGGCTATTGGCTTTTGCGGCTGTATGAGTTACTGGACATGTGAACCCTGGCCTGTGATGGTTTCTTCAGTAAACCTTACAATTCTGAGGCAAGAACAAGTCATTTCGAGTCCTGAAGAAACCCATGTAAGCAGGAGCGAAACGCAGCAGAGCTGCTGAGACACCTGCTCTTCGTCTCTTCAGGGGTCACAGCACAACTGCACACACGACATGGAATTTCGAGCACCTGTTTATTTAGGGGAGGGTCAGTGGTAGGACAGCAACCCCCATGAAAGGCCGTATTTACATTATGCAGCCCTTGGCTTCGATGTCTGTAATCGTTTCGTGTACAAGAAGCCAGCACAGGAGGGGCAGAGCGGCCCAAAGGATGGCACTGGTGTGGGGACAGGGATGGGGCTGTCCCTTAGGGATGTGTGTCTGAGGGGATGTGGGGACAGGGAGCTGGGGCTGTCCCTCATCATGTGTGTCTGAGGGGATGTGGGGACAGGGATGGGGCTGTCCCTTAGGGATGTGTGTCTGAGGGGATGTGGGGACAGGGATAGGGCTGTCCCCTCACGGATCTGAGCCTGAAGGAGTGCGGGGACCCTCGGCCCGGGATCTGTGTCTGAAGCGTGAGGGGAAGAGCCGCCCGTAGGGGAAGAGCGGAGTGTCGGTCCCTGGGGAGCAGAGCTGTGTGCCCCTGTCCCTGTCCCTGCCCCTGCTCCTGTCCCTGTCCGTGCCCCTGTCCCTGTCCCTGCCCT